>SMSR01014865.1:0-14568 GCA_019453355.1 Ceratina japonica | reverse complement strand
TAAATCCTTTCGAAGTCATGTGTTTGAAATCTCCAAAGCTTTATTAAACCACCATCTTTTTACATCGTTGCTTCAATTCATCTCAGTAACTGAGAAACCAAAGCAAGTCCGTTTATATACTATTTATTACTCACTACAAATGACTTTGGTGTGATAAATATCTATATAGTTGCGAAGATAACACTATCGAAATACCGCTATTGTTGTTGCTGTTGTCATTACTGATCTTAACATTATTAATTAAATATCAAATAAACAATTTTCATTTGTAACGAATTGTTTCTACTTTATACACGTATAATCTAGATTTATAAAAATGATATTAAACGTTTACCTTGTGTTTCTACGAACAATAAATTTTATAAACAGTTAATCGATGTTGCCGTTCTTTTAAGAAAACTCGAGGGACAGTTACATCGTTTATTAAGACATCGTTTCACTACATCTCACAGTTTACTAAGTTCAACGATATAAATGATCCGCATGGATATTGCTGGCAATCTCTGACTCCCACTTGTCTCCATTATTTAACAATTTCTCTTTGTTATATAATAATTCTTCGTGTGTTTCTGTCGAGAATTCAAAGTTTGGACCCTGAAACAATAAATCAATCCTCAGAATAAACCCTTTGCAAACAGAAACATTTGCCGATCAATGTAACTTAAAAGATCATTACCTCCACGATTGCGTCCACTGGGCAAGCTTCTTGACAAAATCCACAGTATATGCATTTTGTCATATCTATGTCGTATCTCGTTGTTCTACGAGACCCATCAGATCTTTCCTCAGCTTCAATCGTGATAGCTTGAGCTGGACAAATAGCTTCACATAATTTACACGCGATGCATCTTTCTTCGCCTGAAGGATACCTAACGAAGGAGACATATGTCTCAGTTCGATTCAATTGCAAGGAGGAAGTTTAACACATTCATGTTTATAAAAGTACCTTCTCAATGCATGCTCGCCTCTGAACCGTGGACTTAAAGGACCTTTCTCAAACGGATAGTTAATTGTTGCTGGCTCGCGAAGGAACTGGGATAACGTAATTCCAATGGCCCGGATAATTTCCAACAGGTAAGATCTGTTTATGGCCTGGTCTGTAAATGTACCTTCCTCCTCTTTGTAAATAGAATAATATTTCGATCGACTTAAAGGGACGCTTAGAGTCCTCGGTAGACCTTGAAATAATCTTAGACCTAGATAGAACAATAGAAAGTGTTAAAATAATACGAATTACCTGACTCTGCTGGTTATGACGTTACATTAATAGAATGTTATGATGTTTAAAACCTAGCCGGTCGAAGTACACGTCTGGAGAAGGAATGATTTTTTAAACTCACCTGACTGCACTACTTTTAGGGATGTCATTTTGAGATCTTACAAATATTTTCAATTATATCACTTTTCCACGGTTCTCTCGTATTCTCTTTAACTGCAGTTGCGCGCAAGCGTAACTTAAATCTATCAATTGCGATTCTTATATAAGCTTAAAATACTTTTTTTATATAGTACTCAATTTCCACGTGTATATTTGTTTCGTTCATAAGAATGACAGTATCTAATTATTATCCTGTCAATAATTAGAACGGTCATAAAAATACAGAGAAGAATTGAGCGGGGCAATCATCTCGTGCAGATTTGAGGAGATGCGCTCTAAAGCGCCGTGCGTTGAGGAAGGGTTAAACAGGTGCCTTTTCAAAACATCGGCTATCGATAGTTACGATACGCGATTGGAATTAGGAGATGATGATGAAAATTAAATCACNCAGATTTGAGGAGATGCGCTCTAAAGCGCCGTGCGTTGAGGAAGGGTTAATTAAGCAGGTGCCTTTTCAAAACATCGGCTATCGATAGTTACGATACGCGATTGGAATTAGGAGATGATGATGAAAATTAAATCAGTAATCGACTTAGAAACATCGGTTTATTTAAGAAAATTTTATAAATGTTAAAGCGTATAACAAAAGTGAAATAGAACGTGGATATATAGTATAAATCTTCACGCAGACGCACGCTCTGGGGTACGTACGCGTAAAAACGCTTCGTAAACATAATATTCTTCTTTAAAAAAAAAAACCATCATAATGTACTAATTGTTGCTTCAACAATCGAACATCCGCATTTCCCGATCATTGCGCGAAAACGCATGTTACAACAAGGATCCATAGAATTCGTAGATACTGGACTTAGTCTCTAAACAATCGTTCTTGCGTTAATTCGGTGCTGTTGTTCAATCGCTGAGCATCGTCGTAAACTTTCGACACGTCGACGACCGAAGGCCCATCTCCGCCGCCGATCGTCGAACATTGATCCATTTTACCGGTTGCCACATCTGACTGCATCTCGATGGATTCCACCAACGAGTCCATCAAACGTTTGACAGACTTCTTGTCCGATCTGTCGACCACCGCGTCTGACTGCGGCTTCTCCACGTGATGAGATTTCGACAAAGTCGTGGATGACGTCGAACAGGAGGTAACAAACCTCTCCAGGATGCCTAGAAGTATCTCATATTGTAAACAACTCAAATTTAAATTATTCGACTTGACAATGTATGCGCGTATTACTTGTTAAGTTTATACTTTCTTCCGAGAGGCAAATATCATTCTGCGAATTGATACTGTCTCTACTAAACAGATGTTGCCTGATGGTAGTTAAATTTCGATTTTTCAATCTAGTCGGTCGATCGATCTCTGACTGATCCGGACAATCGTTCTTATGTGGCGTTTTATACATAATAGATCGTTCCGTGCGCATTTCGCGTCCCTTTTTAATGTAAGGAATCAGACAGGACAAATTTGGTTCCGTTCTAGATGCTCTGTTCGCAGTTTGTATGGATAAGGGTGATTTGCAAATGCTCACTAAAATAGAACACGTGGACGATTGAAATGGAAAAGAAAAAATACAAACTGTCTATTTTTACCTGTGTAAGGAGTTCTTATGTAAGTTAGGGGCTTCTGGTGTTCGTTCGGCGGTTTGTAAATTGTCGACGCCAATCTGTTGGTCACGTCTGACAAAGGAAAGTAAATTTAAATAAGGAACATTAGCGTGAGCATAGAATAATGTACCGTGAATAGCATCGCCCTGTCCCTTGCTGTTCTTCCCATAACTCGTATTCATCAAAGTCGTATTATTCATGATAGCAACCAAAGCAGGATGTAGCCGTTGCACTACGTTCAGTATAAGTTCGCACCGTTTAATCACTCGCAACTGCTGCGGTTCTGTAGCGTTCTCTGTTAAGAGCTCTTTCGAAGCAGCGTCAGCTTCGAATATAGCTTGAAAATGTAAAATCGATTAGGTCCTTCGATGCTAATTGACATAGTACTACTTTAAGCATACACGTACCAGCTTTCAGTTCTCTAAGCATCATTAGTGTTTGTCTCTCGACGATATCGCTACCGATGTCGTCGATGGTGATGCTGATTTGACGAGAGAGGGACAGAGATCTGAGAACTACGCTCTGTACTTGCGCTTGAGTAACAGGTTTTCGATTATCCAAACAGTCGAACATAACTAAAATTCGCTCCTGGAGATCGTCCAGAACCACCTGAAAATCACACGAACATCGATGTCGATCGACCACCTAGAAATTTAAGTAGACATACCTCGCAGTAAGCGGCGGAATCCATAATTAAATTGATCGCATCTTGTAGCCTGTTGATCTCCACTTGCCACTGCGCGGTCAATAGCTTCACGTTCGCCCGCATTTCCTTGCTGTCCGGGTGCAAGTAAAACGCAGTGATGCCAGAGATCAGTTCGGTCTCTAACGATTCGAGGCTCGCTAAACAATTTCGTATTTGGTTGATCCCTAGACAGCGTATCGGGCGGTGAATAAATGCTCGACAAGTTCAGACGTAGAATCGCGTGCGATTAACTCACTCACGATTTTTATCTTTACAAGAGGCAATCGCGAACAATCCGATTTGCATAGACTTGTCTATGACTTGATCGAAATCTTCTATCGCGCTTGATAAATCGCTCTTCGATCGTTTATCGGCGGTCAACGAGTTGCCACAGATCTTAACGAGTTTTTTTAACGCATGAAAGGGATCGCTGAAAACGTCCATCACGAGATTCAATACAGATACATTAATTTTACGTTCCAATCGGTACAGCGCATCGCTCAAACTGTTCATGAATAGATTGTTCAACGCCGTGTCGGTCGATTCGGAATTCAGTTGGTACTTCAAATTCTCGTATTCCGATATGATAGATTGGCAAGTTCCAGTTATGGCTTTGAAGTTACATGGCTTGCACACCTGTGCGATAGCCATCGCGCAGGAGAACACGTCCTCTATTCGATACCATAATTCTTTACAATCCTGTACTTGATCTTGTTGCGATTTGTTCGGCATCTCCGTTAGGAGATCTAAAACCAAGTCCATCCTAAACACAAGGTGGATCATTAAAATGAATGAAAATCTTCTGAGAATAAACGAACGATCGATCAATCATTTCTTTTTACCTGTAAACGAAATGATTCTCTCGTTCGGAAGTTTCGTCTTCTGGTAATGGAGCTGATGCGTCCATTATCTCTATTATCATCTTTAAGCATAAGCAAAGCCTTTCGCAAACGTATTTCTTTCGGTTCTGTGCAAAGGAAACCAAACCATAAGAACAAAGTCCATACTTTTGGACATATAGGTGGATAGAAATATTTTATTACATAAATTGGTGCATTAAGTCTATGCTGCTCTTGTACCAGCTGTACCAGCAATTTAAATGCGGCACACAGTTGACACAAATACAGTATCACTCTCTCAGACAGTGTTTCGCTAACCAAGCTCTTCCCATATATTTGTAAAGGTCCTAACAATTCTAAAACAGAAGTGCCCAATTCCTGAAAGTGACAAGATGTTTGATGCATTATTATGTGAAGGAGTATAATTAGAATTTCTACATCTGTTTTCTGTACCTATACCTTAATATTCTGAAAATGTTCAATTTCATTAGCCTGACCCATTTCTTTGATGTAGTCCAGACAGTCTGTTAATCTCTGTTTCAATGGCAAACATTGTAATCTTTCTAAAGCTTCCAGAGCTAACTTAAATTTATCTAACACAGTGGATAAAATTTCATTTGCCACCTGTTCATCTGTGCTTTCAATCTGTAAAGAATTCTGTAGTGAAAATTCAAAAGGAATCCATTTACATCCTTCTGTTACTTACAGACTGGTTCACATAATCGAGTGAACACAATTCTTCCACGATGCTGGTAATCCTTGATTCCATTTCCTCGTAATCGTTAACATCTTCCTTTGACAGAATTTCAAATTGTTCTCCCACAGATTCCAATTGCTCGAAAAGAGCAGACTTTCTCGATGAGGAGCCATTTGCAGGGACAGGGTTGTTATTTATTAGTTCCTTCAATTTATTTACCTAACATACGAAAATAATGAATATCCTTTACGACATCGAGCAGAGGCAAAGAGTTTCCAACTACATTTTCATTACTTGTACTTCTATTGGTGTCAATATTCGTTTTATTTGTTTTGTTTTTACTGGCATTTTTAATCTTCGCGTTTTTTTAAACAATCAACGTTAAAATAAATGTCGCAACGTTTTTGTTGTTTGTAATCAACACGAAGGTAGTAGTCAATGAACTTTAATTTGTCATCGTAATAACAATAGAAATCAGAATTCGATGATAGACTCTAAAGTGTTTTAAGGTTCTATCATACGACAGTAATCAATGTTAATCACGTTTTATTTCCATTTCGATGTTTAAAAACGATACATAAAAGAGGAAACCGCGTTACAGTGACATAAAGGCTATTTTATAGAAACAAAAAATAGTCGCATACATGTACACAATGAATATATATATATCAATCGTCTCGCCCTATTGTAACGTAGGTCAAGGTTTCTCAAGGACCTCCTTAGATCCTTGGATGATGCTGCCATCTGGAAACTTGCGTGCGCTCAGAGATCCTAGGTTAGTTGAAAAAAAGGATAAATTTCTCGGTCTGGAAGCTAAATTCGAATTTATTGAACAATTTGAATTAAACCAGAACATTTCGGAAATACAGTGTCAAAGCTCCTACGTCCTTCGTTTAAAAATTGCAATTATTAAGAGGAGCACTGCGAACAATGCATAATGCTTTCATAGCCATGTCATGCGCTGCCCAGATTTTTAAATTGTGATTTTGAAATGCTTCAAAATTCTTAGTTTAAACAATCCGGTCTAAACATGCTGGGCAATAATGCTTTTAGTCGTACAGAACATATTTCTTTGATTCCACATTTCCCGGTTAGTACCCTTTTGTTTTAGACTCGTTTTATTTTTTAATTTTAAGAAATCGAAGGTGTTTAGGAGTTTAGTTAGTAGACGATTTAATTAGAGTCAAGTGCTTTTCAGTTTTATTATTTGCCTCTTCCCGGTTATCTGAGCTATTTTTATCCTCTGAACGGTGTGAACCCGGCTTACAGCAACGTTCACGTTCTTTGCCAGTATGTGCCAGTATGTTACTGTGTTACATACAGTGATCTGTTACATACTTACATGCGGCTTCTTGTCTTTGATCTATAAAACTATAAACTCTTTATGCAACACGGAGCTATAAGTTCTTGTGTTATGAATGGGAACGTCGGTTTTCGGCAGGCGAAAGTCCAGTGAACAACTCTGTTAATTGTCAGTGTGCAAAACGCGATAGTTAAAGAACGGTCCGATAATATCAGCTGTGAAACAACTCGTATGCGAGTAATCCATTNACAACTCCGTTAATTGTCAGTGTGCAAAACGCGATAGTTAAAGAACGGTCAGATAATATCAGCTGTGAAACAACACGTATGCGAGTAATCCATTTTATCAGTCATACGACGCAAGTAATTTAACGTAATTACGACCTGAATATGAAGAGAACGGCATAAGCTCTTAATATTGTAAGTAGCGTATAAATCAGGAAAACGAACGCCAATACGTTTTTAACAATACGTTTCTCATTAGATTCCCAATGAATTGACTTTTTCCCTTGTATAAATATGCATGTAAAAGAGTGAGCCGCTCTGTTACTCTTACGTTCCTCAGTCGTTCCTAGATCGTGCTTTCGATTTATTAGTAATCGTACATTTCTGACTTTATATTTCTATAGAAAATTTAGAACCTAAGCCTATCCTAAGTTTAACGAGTAAAGATTCTTTGAACTGACTGCTACGGCACGCGAAAGTACGGGTTATATAATTTGACAAAATTTCCCTCTGATCGACTATCTCCTCCTTTGAATTATTCCTATCAAGTTCTATCTGTGAACTTAGATTTAAGTTCGTGTGTCAAATGTTTGTTTAGGAAATCTGTATGGTGTGACTCACGTGATAAAAGTCACGTATCATGGTTTCGTAGCATCGCGACTGATCCGCAATATATTCTTTGTCTATTTTCAGATATAAAGACACTGCTCGAAACTTGCACTCGTATGATCATATTTTATTCCCAGGAAGTAATTTTCTGGGTGTTATAACTTGTTTCCTGCGACAGGGAAATCGGTACAATGGTTAAATATTACGAGAATAACACGATATTCCAGTTCAACTGGAATCAAGTTGCACAAGGATTTTGGCAGAGATATCCAAATCCTAACAGGCAGGTGTTTATCACGTAAAAATAGTTAGGAGTCGATTCGTATCTGAAGCAAATGGTATAGTTTCAATTCGTTCCTTAGCACTCATGTGCTCACAGAGGATACGGTGTCAAGAAAAATCGAGAACGGTGTATTACATACAACGAGGCTATTGACAAAGACCAACAGGGTACCTAAATGGGGTGAGAGATTCGTCAGCAAGAATGTCGTAAAAATCGTTGAGGAGAGCATAGTAGATCCAAAGACTAAGACGTTGACGACATACACGAGGAATCTGGGCTATGCTAAAGTGATGGTAATTTCGTGTAACTCTTCTATCGCGATCGTTCCGAAGTTTACACTCTTCCCATGTGTACCTCTTTTTCAAAGAGCATCGTCGAGAAAGTCGTGTACAGGGTTTGCGAGGACAATCCTAATTGGACGGTAGCACAGAGGTCGGCTTGGATCGACAGCCAAGTGTTTGGCTTTAGCCGAGCTATTCAAGCGTTTGGANCGGTTATCTGAGCTATTTTTATCCTCTGAACGGTGTGAACCCGGCTTACAGCAACGTTCACGTTCTTTGCCAGTATGTGCCAGTATGTTACTGTGTTACATACAGTGATCTGTTACATACTTACATGCGGCTTCTTGTCTTTGATCTATAAAACTATAAACTCTTTATGCAACACGGAGCTATAAGTTCTTGTGTTATGAATGGGAACGTCGGTTTTCGGCAGGCGAAAGTCCAGTGAACAACTCTGTTAATTGTCAGTGTGCAAAACGCGATAGTTAAAGAACGGTCCGATAATATCAGCTGTGAAACAACTCGTATGCGAGTAATCCATTGTAATCCATTTTATCAGTCATACGACGCAAGTAATTTAACGTAATTACGACCTGAATATGAAGAGAACGGCATAAGCTCTTAATATTGTAAGTAGCGTATAAATCAGGAAAACGAACGCCAATACGTTTTTAACAATACGTTTCTCATTAGATTCCCAATGAATTGACTTTTTCCCTTGTATAAATATGCATGTAAAAGAGTGAGCCGCTCTGTTACTCTTACGTTCCTCAGTCGTTCCTAGATCGTGCTTTCGATTTATTAGTAATCGTACATTTCTGACTTTATATTTCTATAGAAAATTTAGAACCTAAGCCTATCCTAAGTTTAACGAGTAAAGATTCTTTGAACTGACTGCTACGGCACGCGAAAGTACGGGTTATATAATTTGACAAAATTTCCCTCTGATCGACTATCTCCTCCTTTGAATTATTCCTATCAAGTTCTATCTGTGAACTTAGATTTAAGTTCGTGTGTCAAATGTTTGTTTAGGAAATCTGTATGGTGTGACTCACGTGATAAAAGTCACGTATCATGGTTTCGTAGCATCGCGACTGATCCGCAATATATTCTTTGTCTATTTTCAGATATAAAGACACTGCTCGAAACTTGCACTCGTATGATCATATTTTATTCCCAGGAAGTAATTTTCTGGGTGTTATAACTTGTTTCCTGCGACAGGGAAATCGGTACAATGGTTAAATATTACGAGAATAACACGATATTCCAGTTCAACTGGAATCAAGTTGCACAAGGATTTTGGCAGAGATATCCAAATCCTAACAGGCAGGTGTTTATCACGTAAAAATAGTTAGGAGTCGATTCGTATCTGAAGCAAATGGTATAGTTTCAATTCGTTCCTTAGCACTCATGTGCTCACAGAGGATACGGTGTCAAGAAAAATCGAGAACGGTGTATTACATACAACGAGGCTATTGACAAAGACCAACAGGGTACCTAAATGGGGTGAGAGATTCGTCAGCAAGAATGTCGTAAAAATCGTTGAGGAGAGCATAGTAGATCCAAAGACTAAGACGTTGACGACGTACACGAGGAATCTGGGCTATGCTAAAGTGATGGTAATTTCGTGTAACTCTTCTGTCGCGATCGTTCCGAAATTTACACTCTTCCTATGGGTACCTTCTTTTCAAAGAGCATCGTCGAGAAAGTCGTGTACAGGGTTTGCGAGGACAATCCTAATTGGACGGTAGCTCAGAGGTCGGCTTGGATCGACAGCCAAGTGTTTGGCTTCAGCCGAGCTATCCAAGCGTTTGGGTTGGACAGATTCAAGAAAAATTGTACGCTGATGTTCAATGGGTTCAACTACGTTCTGGCGTGCATGTTCCCTCATACGGCGCAGCACATGAACCCGAATCTCTCTCAAATGGGTTTCGCTCATCTGGTTAGTTCAGGACATACCGTCGGTACGTTCGCATGTAGAAATACTTTTATTCTGTATATGTATTCTGTTGATCTTAGGTCGACGAGGTGGCTGGGCTGAGGAACACTCTCGCGGAGGATTTTCAGCAGTCTTTGCAAGGTAGAGCTGAGAAGGTGAAAGACGCTGCGAAGAAAGCTACCGACATGGCGAAGGAGAAAGCCGGGACGATTTACGCTGTGTATCGATCTGAACAGTCATGAGCAACGGTATCGACGGTGCGAACGACAGTATCAAGTATTTTAACGAACAGAGACAATGTAGACGAGAGCAGAATTGGAGATGCGGCCGAAGCGTAACTCTTGTGAGTCGGTCAATCGAGACCGAGAGATGAAATTGTTGGTAGTCGTTAGACATCGTTTTCACATTAATTCAGTTGATTGGCATACGATTGTCAACGCGCGAGGTTCCCGAAATTTTCGTTTAGGCAACTTCGGTACGACAGTTCTGTGCAACATCGTATTACGTTATCATTCCTGTCAACTGCCAAATCATTTTTTTTTTAAATGCTAAGCTCCGCATATAATGTATCTGCGGTACATTAAGAATGCACGGAAACATATTTTTTTAGCGATGACGGTGGCAACTAGCGTGGCCCGTGGCGTTATCACGATGCTTCACCGGATCATTACGTTTTGATAATAATTACTATTTCAGATATTTCCTCTTCGATAGCATTTCCACGGTTAAATGCGGCTAAGAGAATGCAAGAACGAATGGAACGTGCGTACATTGTCTTGTCAAAAGATTCAACAAACGAAGTTGATTCACTTGAATATAAATCAATGTTCTCGTTAATCGAGCGGTGGCGGGTCGGGGCAGAGAAATACATATATTAGAGCTCCGTAGCTTTAGCGTGTATGCGTGCCGATAGCATTTTCCATCAGAACGGTTCTTGCCTCCACAGATTTACACGGATCGAATGATCCTGATGCTTTTCGTACTTAATCGTACTACTGGAACAATATCGTACTAGCACGCACACGTAAAATCACACACACATATATATATATATTCCGCATCTTAGATTAAATTGTATAAATTATAATTACGAGAATTCCAGACAGCCTACGTCGTGAGAAATTCTAATTTAAAATTCCTTATTAGTCGGTGTTTTAAATCGTGCAAATACTCTGTAGATATTTACAAACGTATTAACATACCTAAATAAACGTATCTGTTAAAAAAAAAATAATGAGTTCCGAATCGTTTCCTCTTCTTATTCCACATGTAGAATTAAGATTCTTTTAAGGTGATGGAAGCATTCGGTCCGTGACATCTCGCACGGCGTGCGCGATTTTCGAAACGCGCTGTTAGCTAAATAAATCTCTGCGACGACCTTGACTCCTCGATAGATCGTCTAATTCGCATACGGCGTTGCAACTAGATAAACACGTACGTATGCAAATGAATGATTCGTTCGACACGCGTCCGTTTAATTTTTCCGTAAACACGGTAGCGAGGAGCAAGGGAATCCGGCTAAATTTACGAACAAAGTCATGCTCCTCTTATTTCCGCAAGTCGAGACGGCGAAGCGGTAGAACGGGAAAATCCAGAGTACACGCCCGTGTGTGTGTGTGTCTATCTGTATCCGAGAGCGTGGGGAATTTTCAAAATCGATTAAATGAACGCGTGTGAGACCGGTTGGCTGTGGCGACTTGCTCGCTCGGCTCGTATGCGTCACCTATCCTATAAAAGTACGCGGACGAGTCCTCGTATATTCAGTAAATCCTCGAACGCTCTCGCTGCTAAATCAAGAAACATGCGGTTCTATCCCATCGCCTTAGGTAAGTATCGCGCGAACTCCTATTCTATCCAAATGAGAATTTAATTACTTTGCAATTTGCCATAGTAGCCGTCGCGTTATGCGGGTCCGCGATCGGTTTTCCTCAGGTAAGATTCTCTCACGTTCGACGCACCTTTCGATCAAACAAAGAAGCTATTAGTTCAATGAAATTTTGATTGCTATTTGTTCAAAGAACGACGATAATGGTGCGCAATCGGTACCGACGACGTTAGTGGACGGTTTCGCGTTCGACGGTCCCGCGGACGGACCCGCGGACAGACCGCAGACCGGAAACGGAGATACGACGACCCAAAGTCCGCCCACGACGACTACGTCTTCGACGAGTACTTCTTCGACCATGGCGCCCACCGATCAGGCTCGATACGATCAATGCATTGCCAGATGTCCAGTGAGTCGTAGTATATTTCCTTGATACGTATAGAAATCGTACTTTGAACTTGTTTGCGTGGAAACCGGGAGCGCGCGAAGCGATAAACGACGCGAAACGTTTTTTTTTTAGGTGACGATCGAGTACAATCCCGTTTGTGGCACGGACAACGTCAATTATTCGAATCCAGGAGGATTAGGTTGCGCTCAGACATGCGGCAGAAGTGAGTAAACATCGGTTTCCTGAATGTTTCTCTCGAGTGCAGTAATAAAGACAGTGTTCGGTATTTGTTACAGACGTCGCCTTGCAGTATTTCGGACGTTGCCAAACCACGAGGGTCAGGGGCAGATAACGTTAATACCGGTCGGCCGGTTCACGAAATAAGACTACTCTCGATCGTATGTTGTATAATAAATATGTATAAGTTTCGGGTGTTCGTTTCTTTTCTCGTCCCGGTCGAAATCGAAAGCGTGCGAGTTCGAGGATATACAGCGAGGTCATCTTCAACTGTGAGACGAGGAGGAATGATCGGCCCATCTGACTCTTCGCGCGATTTCGAAATTCCCTCCGTGGATACCGTAGAGGTGCCTCGCGATCACGCGAGCCCGGTCCTCTTCCGCTTTGACGGCCGTCCGCCTGTACCGGGCGACGACCAGCAGGCAGCCGACTATCAACGCGATTTGAATGATCAGCCAGAAGATCAACAGACTCAGAGCTAGACTAGCGTCGATGCAGAGGGTTCCTTTGACGTATCCTGAGGAGAAGAACGACCTGGTGATTCGTATGGATTAAAGTGTCCGCCGATCTCTCGTTATCGGTGTCTATTTCTCTATACGACTTCGCTACAGACCATTGGTTAATAATACGGTGTCGGGACAGTTCTCCCCCGACGACAGACGATCGGCCGAAGACGAGACTGGATTTTGGACGATTATCGACAGCCGCAGCGTTAACTCCTCCGAGGTATTCTCGTCAGACTCGTCGTCGTTCAAATGGTCAGCGGCGCGTCGTCTTCTCCCGTAGGAAACCCTATCGTCGCTGCAGTTGGTCTGCAACGAATGGATTCGAGTTCAGTAAACGCGCGGAACCGATCCGATTTCTATTCTGTACCGGTATGCATCTATCCACGCAGAATCGGACGAGGACGTCGAACCGGACTAGCTGACTGTTGGCGAATTTGAAGGCCGCGAAGGGCGCGACCAGAGAACGACCGTCGGCCGGATCTTTCATTAGAGCCGGGAAGGCGGACGGATCGGTGGGACAACCGAGTTCGTCTAGAAGAAGATAAGAGGAATCGCCTGATGCGCTGCTGGCTACGAGGTGTCCGGCCATGATGTCGTAGGGACCTGAAAATATCATCGATTCCGATAAAAAATTCCGACGAGAGAAATTAAACGGGTTTACCATCGGCTGGAGACAGCTGAATCCTCAGGGTGAGCTTCTGACCCACTTGGGTGACGATCGCGTCGTTCGAATTTTCATCCAGGATTCTCATGGTGACCATCGGCGCTTGTGACGACACATTGACTACTGTCCAAGAGATAGCCGGTATTCCCGCGCTGAAATACGCGAAGAGAATAGATAGAAGAATCGAGAGAGAAGGAAACCGTGAAGAGATCCTCACTTCGCATCGAGGAAGCTGAAGCTCGAGTGGACGGTAACGTTCCGGGGTTGCGGGGGTTCGCGATCGCTCAGCGAGCACCCGACTTTCACCGCCTGATCGCCGAGCCGCTGGACGATGGGGTTGAACTGTATCACGATCGTCGCCCAGACCAATGGTCGCGTACTGTCATCAATCGTTTCGCTTGAAATATAAGTCTACGGTCCACTTACCAGGTGATCGTTGGAAAACTTTACCCGTTGCGATCGTCGACGGCGAAGGCAGGGTTCAAGCCGCAGGGTAGTCTGCCCTCGCGGATGTGGTCAGCCGATGGGATTGGCAATGTTAGCACTGTTCTGTCACTGCCCGTGCCTTGGGCCCCGCATTTCTCTGCGTACCCGCTCGAGTAGATTCGACCGAAGAACCTCTCCGGGGTTCTTAGCTCGACTGTCATCGCCGAGTCGTTGCACCGAACCTTCACTAGCGACGGACAAGATAAAAAAACAACCCAGTAAGCAAGAAATCATTGCCACAAGGTTACTATAACGTTTTTCAATAACATGATAATATTATAAAGTATGTAGTTTTTAATGTTGCGTGTAACTTCATTATGAAGTAATATTATTAGGTAATATTTAAAAAGTAT
Source organism: Ceratina japonica (assembly GCA_019453355.1). Taxonomy (NCBI): domain Eukaryota; kingdom Metazoa; phylum Arthropoda; class Insecta; order Hymenoptera; family Apidae; genus Ceratina; species Ceratina japonica. The sequence goes on along the minus strand of SMSR01014865.1, from coordinate 311 downwards.
TTATAAAACGTTATTTTGCAACGTTTATATAATTTACATAAAATCAATATTTTACAAGGTTGATCTAACATTTCTTGTTTACTGGGAAGATTATAGGCGTAGAGACACGAAGCTACGATTATACTGTTCGATTCTGGTCTGGAAACGTTCCTCTTGTTAAAATGTCAATGAAATACTTACGATCTAAGCACGGCTCTCGCTCCCTGTAGACTGTACGTCTCATATCGATGAGCGAACTGACACCAAGACTGATGGTGTCTTCTGAATGTAGTAAACAGGTCGGTTCGCCGGTAGAATTATCCAACGTGTAC
>SMSR01014861.1:0-64698 GCA_019453355.1 Ceratina japonica | reverse complement strand
GATCTACATCTTGTAGAGATTAATGTCAACTCCATCGTAGCGAATAGCAGAAGATTCGAGCTCTCCAACTTTCTGGAGGAACACAGCCCCGATGTAGTAGCGCTGTGTGAAACGAAAATTGATAAAAAACATGTTTTAGCCTTCGATAAATATAACTTCGTTAGCAGTCCCAGAAAAAAAGGCGGGGGTGGTACCGCGATATTAGTTAGGGATAAATGGGCTTTCGAGCCAATTAAGATTAGTAACTTAAACTTCTTAGAAGTCACGATAGTCAAATTTCAATTAAACTCCAGTGACAACTTATTCGTCATCAGTGCATATTCACCTAGTTCTAACAAAAGGTTTAATCTGGGCGCTGACTTGGATAATCTTTTCAAGACGCTTAAATTGAACCAGAACAATAATTATTACATTATCCTTGGGGATTTAAATGCAAAGCATGCGGTTACTAACAATATTTCAAAGAACCAGATGGGGACACAGCTGGCCACTTGGTTGTCTGTTAAAGAAATGGAGTATAAGATTAAACTCATCCCTCCTGAGAAACCAACGTTTAGGGGCGGTTCATGTCTGGACGTGGCGTTGATGGATTGTAGATTAAACAACGCTAATAAAAAACTTCTAGTACAAAGCTATGACAGTGATCACGACGCGGTTAACTTGTTTATTAAATTATCTAATCCCGATGCAAGTATAAAGTTGGCTGAACAAGAAAACAAAAGAATTTTATTATATAAGAAAACAGACTGGAATAAATTCAGAACAACATTAGAAAAAGAGTATAATACAATGATTCCAGACAATAGAAACTTATCCACAGAAGAAATAGATTCATATTTGTTAGAGTTAGAAAACGCAATTAATTTAACCGTTGATAAAACTACGCCAAAATTAAAATTAATTAATAAATTAAAAAAACTTATCAATTTTAGAATCTTGAGTCTGCATAAACAGAAACAGAAGATCCAAACAGCGATTCATAGATTAAAATTCAAAAAAGACCCGATCAGTGTTACTAAATTGGCAAAATTGAAGGAAAATTTCAAAGAAGTTAAAGAGCTAATCCATGATGAATTTTGCAAGAACACGAAGCTTAATTGGGAATCGCAAATCAAGAAAATTAATTACAAAGAATCGGCACAATTCTTTCCGAATTTAAATAAAATCTTCAGAGCAAAAAAAGATAAAAATATTGATGAACTAGTGTTCAATAGTAATGTGCATAATGTAATAGTAGACAGGCATGATATCAATACAGAAATAGCTAATGGGAAAATAATAGATAATGGCAACGGCAATTTAACTATAACGGATCCTGTGCTAATAACCAAAGCGATTGGATCGCACCTGGAATCAGTCAATACGCTTCCGGACAGGACATCGTCTCTGAGATATGTGGTTGACAAAAAAGTAGAAGAATTTAGAAACAGCGTTAAAGACAAACCGCCTCCCACTACTTTCTCGGATGTTAATTCAGCGCTTAAACCAGCGATAAGTGCAGATAACAATTACTGGACTGGCTTCGATGAGGCAAATCATCATATTCGTAAGCTATCCAATAAAACGTCCAGCGGCTTCGACCAAATCCCGAACATAGTATTAAAAAATGTTACGGAGAGAGTTATACGTAGCTACACCATTATATTTAATAACTTACTAAACTGGGGATACTTCCCAAACTCATGGAAGCTGGCGAAGGTGATTGTATTAATTAAGAAAAGGGATAAGCCTATAGACCCCGATAATCTAAGACCGATAAGCCTTCTCCCAGTAATCAGCAAAGTGTATGAAAGGATTATTAAAAGGCATATTAACGCCTTCATACAATGCAAGAATATCGTTCCAGATCAGCAATTCGGATTCAAAAAAGGTCACTCGACCATACATGCAATCAACAAGCTAACCACCGATATAAATTGGCACTTTAGTAAAAGAGATTTAATAGGAGCCTGCTTGATTGACCTTAAAAAAGCATTCGACTCAGTGTGGCTGAATGGATTAACATATAAACTTCTGAAAAAAGGCTGTTCTTCACACCTAACTAAGATAATTGACAATATGGTTACTGATAAGAAATTCAAAGTAGCAATAGGTAACCAAATTTCGGAAGAGACATTCGAGATTACTAGAGGGCTGCAGCAAGGTACGGTCAATTCTCCGGTTTTATTTAATATATATAATGCGGACATCTTGAACCTTTTTGAAATGAACATTAATGTAAATTTATATTCAATAGCGTTTGCTGACGACTTAATTATTTATTATGCTAATAAGAACTTAAATAATATTCAGATAAATTGCAGGAGCTATACAATAGAATTAAAGAATACTATAACAATTGGTTCCTGGGAATTAATGCAAACAAATGTGAAACCATATTATTTATCAAAAATCTAAGCCTCAAATCCAAAATTACTAAGAGAAATTGGAGAAGATTTGGATTAAGAGATGTAGAAAACGGTAAGACCATTAATATCCCTCATAGGAGGGTGGTCAAATATTTGGGTGTATATCTGGACGATAGATTACACTTTGCTGAACATATAAGAACTCAATTGAAGAAGGCTTCTAATACCTTTAAAGCGCTCCATAACTTATTCTATAATAGACAACTAGAGAAGAGATCTAAAATTATAGCGTACCTCAGTCTAATTAGACCTATATTAACATATGCGTGCCCCATATGGTTTAACATCAGCCCATGTAGAATGGAACAATACAGACTATTCGAGAGAAAATGCCTCAAGGTGTGTCTAAGTTATTACAGGGCAGCTGCGTCTGATTTTAAATACTGCATTAAAAATAACAAATTATACAACCTGGCAAGAATTCCCAGGATTGATGTTTTCATCATTAAAATTATTAGAAAGCACATTAAAAGCGCAATGCACTTCAAAGGCAATAATCTAATAAATGGACCATTTTTTCCTAGAGATTCGTTTCATGCAAGCGTGCTGCAATCGGGGTGTGTCCCCCCAGAGTCTTTTTTGTATTTAGATAGGAACGGCTATATAGTTAACAGCATAGGGCAACCCATTTTTTATCATTACGCGAGGAGCAATTATAATAAAAAGATTACGTTTGACCCTGAGAGTTGGGACTATACGAGCATGGTTTATAATATGAGCGTAAATAAACTAGATAGTGACATTATTAACAAATTTAAGTATTATGATGACGAAACGGATGACGAGGAGTCATAAAAATAGGCCTCGTACATCAGGCTACCGTCTCAGGTACCGGCTACACACAGTCAGGCAACAGTCTGTACCAGAGTTCAGAGGACCATTAGGTATAATAATCTATACAGTTTTCTATTTATGATACCTTTATCATGTACATAGCTAGTTTTTAAGTTATTTATTATTTAAATGTTTCCTCATTATTCACAAACCAGTATTAAGTTATTCATTACACAAATGTATATATTCCTGTTATGTTACAAATTTTAAGAAAAAGTTCGTTAATTTCACACTTACCTAGTTTTGCGGCTGCTTTTTCTAGGTAGATAGTACCTGGTATTCTTTCTGTTTACTAAGTACAGCGATGCAATATTTCTTTTAATTCTTAATTAATACGTCTAAAAACATAATGTTAGTCTAAGACAGCGAGTGCCAACAGGCCATTCTGTATCTTTTTTTATGCCCCAAATGCTATTGGGTTTGCTTGTTTATTTTCCCAATTTATATTATGTAATTGTGCAGCATTGAAAATAAACAATTTAAAAAAAAAAAAAGAAAGGTTTTGGTGGAACCAATTCAGAAATACAAATAAAAGTATGACTAAAAATGTATATGAGATATTAAGATTAACTAGGAATAGCCTACAGATAAACCCTCGGGTAAGTTCAAGTGTTACAACTTGGATAGAAATGGCAGAAAGAAGTCTGTCTCACAATAGACAACGGACCATTCAGAATGACTTCATTTTGGAAAGCAAATTGAGATGGCAATGTCAAGTCGATCCTGATAGGATTGTGTTCAATAGAGTGAAGCTGGACGTTAACATAGGAAAGTACCTTAAATCTCACCAAGATAACGAAGAAGACTTATTCGATTTAACGAGAAAAACTTTTGGGCTGGAGAACACAGAAATTATGGGATACTTTACTGATGGATCTTTAATTCAAAATGAAGAGAATCACCCAGTCGGGGGTTTTGCTATTGTCAGAAAGCAAGTTGGACGGAGCAGCATTGAGGAAAATAGGATAGCCAAAACAGACAGCTTGGCTTCTATCTGCTCGATTGAAGCAGAAGCGATTTTTGGAGCTATAAGATGGTCAGAAGATAGAGGAGAAGAAAGAAGAATCATCTACACAGACTCGGAGTCTAACATCTCGGCGCTACAGGCGGCCTGGAAGGGCGAAACTGTGGAATCGTGTAAAAATGCCTGGGCGGCAAAAATTATCGAAGTTTTGTACAAAACAGCTATTATAGGACAGATAACATATATTGTGTGGGTGCCTGCTCACAAGGGAATTAGAGGAAACGAAGAAGCAGACAATCTTGCGAAAGAAGCTACGAACTCCAGTCAGGTACAGGAATCGAACTTGGTTTCCAGCGATGACGGCATCAGAGATTGCAAAAATAAAGTTTGGGAGAGATGGAAAAGAGACCTTCGGCAGCAAGGGAACACCAAGGGCAACTACTATTTTGTGAATTTCTGGGATAAAGAGTTGGACCTAAGAAGATTGAACAGACCATGGTTCGACAGATACGAAATTAATAGTAGAAAGCTAATTGTTTTCTATTCTAGAATTAGGGCCAACCATAATCACTTGAGGGAGTCCAGGGCTAGGATGAATTTAGCGGATGATCCTAACTGCGACTGTGGTTTGGGAGTAGAAAATATAGATCACGTTTAGGGTGAATGCGTACTATATAATGTACAAAGAAATGACTTGATGAATAAATTAGGCTGGTCCACAGACGAAAAAAAGGCGATAGAAGATATTATCGTAGAAGGTGATCCTAAGGTCCTCAGATGTATTTATATTTTTTTCGAGAAAGCGGGGGTCCTTATATAAGGGTTTTCGAAAGTACAAATACTAGCTGTGAAACTTTAGCAAGGGATAATTTTAGATAGGATAAGTAAGATGGAGAGGCGTGATAGAGTAACAAGACTGACATTAAGTTATATATTTTGGAAAAACTTTACTTTACTGGAACTGTATTGTGATAATTTAATATAATGTGAAGCAATGTGATAATAAAGCGGTAAGCTAAGAGTGTGTGTGTGTGCGAATTTTGTATGATAGATTTGTATTCGAGCTATACAGCTTTGGGAGGGAGGGGAGGGAGATAGTCTTCCCCTCCACTTTTATGCGTCACTGGAACAGGGGCGCACTCATGGTACAGGGCAAAACTGTACATTGTACTTTCGTCTTTTAGATTGTAAAGGAGAAAACTTTCGTTATTTTAGATTGTAAAAGAGAGTTAGGTTAAACGAACTGTGTTCAGGAACCTTTTGTATTCAACAATAAATTGATTAACTAACTAACTAACTACGGATTTTCCTGACAAGTTTCAATCCCCGATTTGGAATTTTATTTATTACAACCATATAGGCTAAACGGACTAAGTCCAAGTGCCTTTTGTATTTTTAGAATAAAAAGTTATCTATCTATCTATCTACAACCATATGAAACATCCGGGACATTCGGAGGGGCCCTTCTTGAACATGCCTCTATAGTTTTGTCAAAATCGGTACGTCAAAAACCGAGATATTTGCATTTCTTTTTAAATTTCCTCTCTGTTTAAATCTATTTCGTAAATCTAGAACGCTTAGTTCGCTACTTCAACCGCTAGATGATGCCACACGTTCAAATGCTGTAGGTAATGTAGGGAGCACGGTGAGCCTGACTCCATAGGCGTAGAATCCGGTACTATTTCCTCGGTCTCCGTACCTACTTATGGCAGGCAGTGTTTTAAGAAATCTAGGCTGGCACTTGATTCAAGCCCAATAAATATTCAATGCCGTTTATATGATAACAAGTATCAATTTATTGGTAAGCGCGAACACGTGCGCGTGCAACGGTCGTGCACGCCTAAGGACGGCGAAATACAAAATGCGCCACTAAGGACTGGCGACGAATAATCGCGAGGGTCGCGGTGCGTTACAGTTCGCGACGATCGGGATCGCGATATCGGTATTCGCAACGATACAAAACTGATATTAAACTCTGAAATACAAACGCGGCGCACAAGGTCCGTTCAAAGGCTTCCGTAGGGGAACTGGAGCGAGAAACGCTAGACTAGGCGGGAACCTAGACTGCACGCCTAGAGAGTGGAAACTCCGTAATAATGCTGGCGCAGCGACGCCACAATAATTTACTTCGAAAATCTAGAACGCTTAGTTCGCTACTTCAACCGCTAGATGATGCCACACGTTCAAATATTAGACACAACGAGATGATTTAGAGGAAAATGCAAATATCTCGGTTTTTGACGTACCGATTTTGACAAAACTATATAGAGGCATGTTCAAAAAGGGCCCCTCCAAATGTCCCCGAATTTTCATTAAGATATGTTAACGAGTATGGTTGTCATAAATAAAATTCCAAATCGGGGATTGAAACTTGTCAGGAAAATTATCTGTTTTTACTTCTTAATCTAGAACGCTTAGTTCGCGACTTTATTCCGCTAGATGGTGCCACGTTCAAATGTCAGATACGACTTGATTTCAGTCCGTCTCATAACCTCTATTTATTTTTAGAATTTTTAATAGAGACCACAAAATCACAACACGATTGAGTGAATTTTAAGTGAATTTCGCGAGGACCGTGATAGTGGACAGTAATTACCACGTGGCGTACACAAACGACAGATTTATTAAAGACGTTCCAAGTACTTGGTACAAATAACCTAAAACAGAAGTGTCAACGATTATAGTTTCGAAATAAGTTGCAATCATGAGCGAGGAATCCGTGGTCATAGTTAAAGCGAAGCCGGTTCGCAAGGTGTTCAAGGCCCCGGTCAAGATAAATAAGATACCCGAAGAGATCTTGAACGATCCGCTGTTGAACGCAGCGATAGCCGCGTTGCCTTCCAATTACAATTTTGAAATACACAAGTCCGTATGGAGAATCAGAGAAGCGAGAGCCAAAAGAGTGGCCCTGCAAATGCCAGAAGGTCTCTTAATGTATGCCACGACGATAGCAGATATCATAGAAGACTTCACTGGCGCAGAGACTGTGATAATGGGAGACGTTACTTACGGTAGTAAATTTATACCTACAATTATAATTAGAAGTTAAACACTGTTTATACGATCGGCAGGAGCGTGTTGCATAGACGACTATTCCGCGAAAGCGTTGGACGCAGATTTCTTGATCCACTATGGACATTCCTGTTTGATACCGATCGATCAAACGGTCGGCATCAAAGTACTTTACGTGTTCGTCAACATAAAGATCGACGCTTCGCACTGTATAGAATGTTTACAAGCCACGTTGCCCGTTACGACGAAAATCGGACTCGTGAGCACTATACAGTTCGCCGGCACGCTGCAAGCCATCGCGATGAAAATGAGAGAGAACGGTTACGAGGTGTCCACTCCGCAGAGTAAGCCACTCAGTCCTGGCGAGGTACCGATACTCACATATCTCATTAAACGTTTCACTCGCCCACGTTTCACACCTTCATTTAAACCAAACAAAAATTGATTGTCGCGAAAAGATCTTAGGTTGCACGGCGCCGCAAATTCGATGCGCTGACGCCGTCGTTTACGTGGGGGACGGCAGGTTTCACTTAGAAGCCGTGATGATCGCCAACCCAAAGTTACGTGCGTTTCGGTACGATCCTTACGAAAAGAAATTGACCGAGGAGTTCTACGATCACGACCAAATGCTGAGGACTCGGTCGACGATGATCGAGACCGCGAAGCGAACGGGGAGATTCGGGTTGATACTCGGCACGTTAGGGAGGCAGGGAAACGTGAACGTTTTGAAGAACATAGAGAACAAGATCAACTCGTTGGGGAAGGAGAACGTCGTCATACTCCTCTCGGAGATATTCCCGGACAAAATCAAATTGTTCGAGGGCGTCGGTGCTTTTATACAGGTTGTCTCGCGTTCGTAAAACTCCGTCTTCGAAGTTCTACCACTGGTACAAATGTACACGTTTCTGTATCGCAGGTCGCGTGTCCGCGATTGAGCATAGACTGGGGCACGGCTTTCGAGAAACCCTTCCTCACGCCGTACGAAGGAGCCGTCGCTTTAAAAATGATAAGCCACAACAACGACAAGCCGTATCCCATGGACTTCTACGCCTCGGCCAGTCTCGGACCGTGGACTCCGAATCACAAACCGTCCGAGTTAGAAAAGCAGACCGATACTTGCTGCGGCAAATGTAAGGATAAAACGTAAACAATAAAGATCGATTTATATCCGAGCTACGAAGCGTGGTCTTTCATTTAAAAAAGAACCCGAGCGACTAAAAATGAAAAAATCGTCTGTAATCTAAAGTCGAATAATTAATCATCTTTCGTAAACGACGTGACCGTTTGAACCGCGGATTCAATCACCCTGTAATTGACGTTTGCGACGCGTTTAACTATACTCGATATCGTCTCTGTCGGGGGATGGTGTACGATTATAGATAGAGGGAAACAGCCGCGTGGGCGAATTACGTCATACGCCCACCTGTAGCCGTGCACTCACACGAAACCCCTCCGCGTGTGTACGTTGCATAATAGAATGTGATCGTTACACGTGGTGCCCGAATTTTTTCCGATCAAATTCGTTCGGATTAAAATGCACACGTAGCAAACGTCGTTAGGTCGTCTCTCGCGTCGAATTGTCGTTCTTAAACTCGGAATCGCGAGTTTTATTCGGACGTTGAATTGTAACTTTTGCGGTGCCGGGGGAGAGGAATTTGAAATTATAATTACTCGTTTAATAAACGACGGGACGTCGGAGAAAATCCCGATGGATCGTGAAAGATTCGACGAGAAACGAGTCTCGCCGTGGGCACGGGAGAAGTGATTACGAAAAGGTCACAGGGTAGATCGTATGGTCCCGGGGGTGGAAAGTGCTTTCGGCCGCACCCCGGCATCGCTACGTCAGTCGTCGTTCCAACGTGGCTCAACAAGTACGCGCGGTGGCGTGCAGTTAATTCAAATATTTGAAAATGCATCGCAGATTATAATTCAGTCGCCGGCTCGTTTTTATCTCGGAATACATCGAACGGGACAGCGACGAGGAATACCGTGGTTCAAACACGTTCGAATTACACCCTCTATACTCTCGCGGTGCGTTAATAGCGAGACGATAGACCTCGGTGAACTGTAAGTAAATAAATATTTTCTAATAAAATCTCTCGAGACATTGCGAAATATTCGATTCTAGTAAAATCTAAATAATCTCGTAAAAACTTTAATGGCCTTGAACCATCGCGTTGATATCGCGAAACGAAATTAGTTGAAACAAAGAACTGCGTTTCCTAATTCAACATTAACGATGCTACTGTTAATTTTAAAAAGGATATTTTTCAATGACGTCCAAAATAATGAACAAGGACAACCGGGAAGGAAACTGGCCTAAGCAACAATCGGAGGCTAATAAAACGATAAGAAAGACTAACAAGAAACCTGGGTTGAAGTTGTCGAAATCCTCTCGAGGCGTGACTTCCAGGGAAAAGACTCTGAGGAGGCTGGAGAGCAACGAGAGAGAGAGAATGAGAATGCACAGTCTGAACGATGCGTTTCAGGTAAAGATCTCGTCATTTTCGTAAGAATCGCTTGCTGGACCCAGATTGAAACGAACGTATTTCGCTTTGTCAGTCTTTGCGCGAAGTGATTCCTCACGTGTCGAAGGAAAGGAGATTGTCGAAAATCGAAACGTTAACGTTGGCCAAGAATTACATAGTAGCCCTGACGGACGTGATATGCGCGATGAGAAACGAGGACAAAGTGTCCGATCAACGGTCGGAAGTGTCCCAAGAATCGTCTGACACGAATATCCATTTAGACCTGAATACGATTCCTCCCGACTCTCGTAGTTAGGGTGTGTTCGGACGTCCCGGTACTCTCGCTCACGAAAACGCAATTCTAAAAACACTACACAGGCCTCAGAAATGATGGACGACGTTAATCGACGTTCAAAGTTGTTTCGACGTTAAGACTGCTCCTTTGAAATTACTTCCTAGTTTAGTTTTCCAAGGTTCTATCACCGAACGTACGTACAAAGGTATACGAACGACGAGTCGTTACTTCCGCTTGATTTGCCTCGAGTTCGAGCAGTATTACAGCGTGCCAAAGAATATTTTCATAAAACGAAACAGTATTACGTTGTATAAGGCACGTCGGACGACACGATATATTTTGTTTCAAATGTAATTAAAATATATATTGTTTTGAACACGGCGTGGTTACACCGAGTCAGAACGTGCTTACACCGTGTACAGACACTCAACAAATATAAACAATTTATAGAATATATGGATATTATAATATACGTTAAATTATATGTCTTTCCATATATTTATGTATAAATAAAGATGAAGAATATATTTTACTTATGAACGCGTCCACACGATCTTTCACTCCTCACAAAATTGGATGGAAACGCATCGATTGTAAGAATAAATAATATATATATTTAACAGTATATGTACAAATTCTGGAACGATCGACAAATATTTTCTTTTAAATTACTTCGAATTTCATTGTCAGTATTCTGTAAAACGCGTGAACGCGACTACGCAACGGTAAAAGAAAGAGGCACTACCTTTAAATCATGCAAATCGACTAGTACACCGGTCTGAGTCTCGGAGAACTTCGGCACGCAAATAAGTCTCACCGCTTGACCGTCGTCCGCTGCGAATTCATTCCACTTTACTATACATCGAATTGAAAATCATTTGATCGCACGTACCTGTGAGTAGTCCGGTGTCGTATTCGTCCATGTTACCGGCGAAGTATATGTCCGGGCATTCCGTTACGATGAACGGGTCGATCTCCGGGAACGGGTAAGCGGGTACGGTGTCTGGTGCGGTCGGTGCGTAATGCCGCCACAGCAGTGTACGTTCCAACCACGTTAGAGGCGAGACGTCGGCGAGGCCGGCGACTTTCATGATGTCTTTAATGGGTTGACCGCTGGACCCAGCTATGACGCGAGAATTGACGGTGCCGACCCATGGATTCGTGACTCCGTGAAAACTTTTAAATCTGTAAATCGAGAAACAATCTTTCGTAAATTTACGTGAATTAATTGATAACAATACCGACGTATTACCTAGAACACTGAGGTAAAATGCACGGATGGAAGGCTTGTTGAGGCAGCATGTGACAACTCGGATCAAACTCCCCGGGCATCAATATTACGGGACAACATTGCACTATAGAGAGAAGGAAATCGTCCAAGTTGTGTGTTACCAACGCAGTCTTTTTGAACATTGCTTCGTCGTGAGCTTTGCTCTCGAAATACGTCGCGTGATCGTAAGTCTCGACGGATCCTCTGACGCTGTTTCCTGTGTTAACATCGTCGCTCTGTATTCCAAACCCAGTTTTATTCGTGTTCCTTAAATACCTGCTATGATGACACACAGAATGGATGCGATCTCTTCTTGAGCCTCTTCGGAGCCAGCCATTCCGCTTATCCATTCAGATAAAAGATTTAAGCTCAATAGTCGTGGGTTATTCGCTAAATCTAAACCTGAGATTATCAAGACCTTCCCCCTTCTTTCCGACTGATTCAACGTTGACAACTTGTGGCAGCATCCTGGGAAACACCAGTCTGTCACCTGTAGGTAATCCGAATTCTAACTCAATAAATATATTTCTTTGCGACGACAAACATCTACCGAGAATGAACCGTCTTCCAGTTCGTGACCAAGAACGGCACAAACGCTGCCAGTCACAACGTCCTGAACGTTCATGTGATTCCCGACTAGTTTAATACGTAAATTTTCATCTTCCAAATACAACAGATCTTTGAACGACGCGTAATTCGCTCTAGCCGGTTGAGTCACGAGTTGAAGTTCCTCGCCGAGTTCACGTAATATAGACGGTTTTAATTCCTGATGTTTGTACAGCGTTCCTATTATACTGCAAGTATTGGCTTCGGTCCTCTCGGAAAGTTCCGACAGCGTGATCACGTCGACGTTCGCTGGAAAAAAAATGATCGAGCAAAGCTGTGATTCAGAGCGGGGAGACGTAACCTCTGCGAAGGGACTGTACCCCATTTGGTCTTCGCCTTCTGCACGAGGGGATCTCTCAGTACTTTTAATCTCGCGGTATAAATACTACAGTATTGTTGCTCGAAACTTTTCGTACAAGTGTCGAATTTGTTGAAGCTTTTAAATTCCAATGGCTCGCGGCGATACACCGGCGGTGGATTCACTTCCATTCTAGGAAGCAATAATGAATATAATGACAAGGTGTCAAAAGTTTGAACACCATATCTGTCGTTATCGCGATCATAAATGTTGAGAATTCAGAACGCAAACAGAGCAGGTTTCTAAACGATTTCTAACAAATTTTATTTCTATATCTATCTCGTCTTAGAAATTATTGAGATCGCAGTCCAGGAATCACGTAAATACGAAATAAAGTAAGGAGATTTTAGAATAGAAATAATATTTAATAGTAAACTTGGTATATAAAGGAATATAACTATAGGGAATACTCTTCCGAGCTTCAATACAGAATCTATTTCCTCAGAGATCTGTTTTCTTAGCGAACATACTCGGGCCTTTTACTCTCGTTCAACGTGCCTTCTATTGGCTTAGGTAAGTATTCGTCTATTTTCTTATTCATTCTTATTCAGCTAACTGGAAAAGGGACCGTGACACAAGGCACGACTGCCTGGCAAACGACTGCGACAGCGCCTCTATCAAATCAAGTGCGTATCACTTTGAATATGGTGCCTCACACATACACTCTCACACATACACGTGTTCTCGAATTCTCCTCTCAACATTGTCTCAGACATCTATGTGAACAGTGTATAATATTATAAAAATTTAATCCACGTAAAATAATTTATTTTACACTTGGAATACTCGTATATATTATAAATAAAAAATTACGCACAACCATGAACAGATTAGAAATAGAAATAAGAGGATACGTTCAATTAAATATTACCCAATATGGTGTTCTATAATTAAGAGGATTGTTATGCTGGGTTCGGGGGCAGACCCATGGACCAGGCGTCCAGTAATTTTTTGTCGTGAGGTCCGGCACCTAAATTGAGCATGAGCTCGGAAAGATCACCGCTGTGACCACGTCCCCTCATGGCGTGAACCACTTTTGCAATACTAAAATCATGGTAAGAAACATTAGTCCATGACTACCAATAATGAAATCTTTGATTCGCGTTCTGTGCGATATGTACTTTGACCATTCCTCTTGCAGCGCGGCCAGATGCGCTTTTACAGTAGAGATCCCGAGCTTCTCGTTCTCGAGCGACTTCTCGATCTTCGTCAGTAAGGTCGGTAACTTCAGAGGCAGCGCGCCTGTCCATCTGACGACGTGCGAGCTCGAATTCGTGACTTTGTGCTCGTCGGCCACTATGTCTAATCTACAGACGTTCGCGCAAGGCAGAGGTACAGCTACGGAGGTATCGACACCTGAAGCAATCGTATAATTCAGAGAACGTTTGGCCGCGCTCGACAATATTTCTGATAGAAATGCTCGATTACCGATGAAGTTACACTTGTTGGGATCCAAGTATTCCGTTGCCTGAATCTTGACTCTTCTACATGCGCGTGGAACAAGAGAGCTGAGACCATACAAAGATTCCAGTTGTTCGACGTTCGGACCCCTCACCAAAATTTGTACACCCGTCAAACTGGAATACAGTAACTGCCTGAATTGATCCTTCCCTAACACGGCTCTTAGATCCTTGAGTATCGCTATCGTCGATTTCCCCGAGACTTCGGAGAACTCCGACGTCGTTTCCGGTTCGCTCGAATTCAACGTCAAATTAACAGGCAATTTAGCGTTCACCAAGGTGAAGCCGTCTTCGGTCTCTAGAATAGAAACAACGTCGTTATGAATCGAAATCTCTATATATTTTTCGTGCAATATTTTATAACGCTGACCGATCTGATGTTCCAAATTGTAATTCAGTTCATCATCCAACAAGCTCATCGGGAATATTTCTATAAAGTGTCTTGCTCCCGCGCTGAGGATCCACACCAGCCACATGTGAACTCTGTTACAATTGATTGACAATCCAAAGATAAGAATTTTGTCGATCGTCGACGTACTCTCGTTAAGACGAACCTTATAAAGACGTGTTTCTCATTAGTTATGTTACTGAAAGTTCTCGACTGTTTCGAATTGTTGTTACAAGTTCCCGATCCACTGTTAGCCGTCGACAAACGAACGACTCGCTGCGGGCATTCGGCTTCTTCCGCGTTATACTTCTTTTCGGCAAAATCTTGTAATTCCCGTATTACTTCTTTTAAATTGTCAACTAAAAAGGGCCACATATTTAATAGAAACTGTTTATCCCTCATGAAAACAATAAAACTGCACCATTTACGAAAACCTCTTGCCTACAAAATGAAAACACACAGAGATTTTTGTTCACATCGATCAAGTTCGTATTTCAATTTCGTTCAAAGTATACAAAATTACATAATTAATCGGACGACTTGAATAATTTATAGTAATAGCTACCAAACATGCTTTTTCGTTGCATAATTCACCTGGGCATCTTTCAGTGTAAATGTATGACTCAAGACATGCCCCCGGTTCTCGTCCCCGAAGTAACAAACGCCTTCCTTGCCAGAGTGTACCTCGCAGCTCAGGCTCCTTGAAGAATTGAATCAATGAAGTCACGGGGTTTCAATCGAGTATATATATATATATACGTCCTTTCCATTCTCGTTGAAGAGACGTAACAAAGACTATTAAAATTTCTCGTGTTTGCTATACCTAATGCATGCATGCTTTAGCAAGCTCCAAACGTCTTGCGTCAACGATTGTTGGGCAGACAGAAACGACGTCCTAGTCTCATGTTCGTTACTTAAATATTTCACATTACCGATACTCTGACATCCTTCGCACTCGTGTTGTCCCTCCTCGGTAACGTTCTGATTTCGTTTCAGTATCTCCTTCGGCCCGTAGAACTTTAATTTCTCTGTACTCTGATGACTGTCATAATTGCGATACGTCTGGGTCGTGAATATCACTCTGGGCCCGTGGGACTCGCAGAAGATGCATAAGGCGATCACAGCATTCATAGTCAAAACGTATTGTATTGTACGTTTGTCAAAAATTTATTGTCCGTACGATTCGCACGTCCTTATCGCTCTTATCATCTCGTACGTTTATATTATTTTTATACATGCACACACATGTACGTTTAAGTGAAACGTTTGAACATTTTTGAAACTATAAAAATGATAAAAACTGGAACGGCTGTCTGGACCTCGCACATAGCCTTCGGGTTAAACGTGTCGAACAGGAATCAGCGGTGGGCGTGAAAAAACTGACAGCGGGAAATGTGTTGTTTGTCGAATTTCGGTTCGCGTTTAGAAAGCGATGTATAACGAAAACGAACTTCTTTCAGCTTTTTCACGTGATAAGACCAGCCAAGAACACGTGACATTGTGATAGTCTTTTATACGTGCGTGACGCACCGCACACATTCTCGTCGTCGTTCGTTCGTATACACGCTCTCCCACAGTCTCGACGACCTCGTGAAGCAAAAACAAAAATATATATATTTGTGCAGCAGCGTGACGAGTTGCTCGTTGCAGGGTGTCATTAAAATGTCGGTCAGTCTCTTTTGCGATTAACACCTGTTTCGACGCTAATTTAAGTTTTATTAAGAAATACATCGTTCACACTGATATAACGTGATTATTATCGTGTGTTACGGATCACAGTAAAATTCATGATTTATTTATTACGTGACTTAATCTTAACTTGGTGCCTTCGAAAGAACCTCTCATCCATATACCGACCGCGTGCGCCCGAGGGTCGGGATATTTAGGCCCCTGGAACGTATTGTTCTTAGCGAATTAATTCGATAATTAAAGTTCGAGATCAACATACTTCAGAATTTCCTGCTCTGGAACGTGTATTTAAAACTCTTGCGGTGAAGCTTTCGGCAGCGTTCACAGCTGCCTCGTATACTTCGATAGGATCCAAATCTCGATCCAACGCATTTTGCAAATCCTTTTGCACCGCTCCCAAACTGATCAACAGTGCCTGTTCTCTTTCGGGGAAGACTTTAGTTTTCATTGCTTCATTGGCATACGCAAGCACGTTTAGCCATGTGAGTGCCGTGACTCTAATTTCACTTTCGTGTTTCGAAAAACCCTGGAAACCACGAGTCATACGTTTGAAACTGGTTTTACGTTCACAGAAAAGTATTGCCGTTCACCTCGGCGACGTTGTCAAAAAATTCGGAGTATATCTCTCCCGCCGAATCGTCTACTGCCGTTTGTCGAACGATGCGGCTGATCTGCTTGAACGTCGCGTGCAAATTTCTCCCATGTATTTTATCTTTCTGTAAAACCTTTCAACGTTCAGGATTCGATCGTTCGTCGATATTCATTTGAGATTCATAGAATTAATCGTATTGAACCTGAATGGCATCTCGTACAGCTTCAGCAACGCGTGCGAGTCTTGTACCATAATCTCCGTTCCCGTGTTCTTTGTCCATTATATTTAATTGCCTCGTGCATGCCACGAGTGCCTCGCATCCAGTTGAGATGACTTTTAAAAAAGCTTCTCCGGTGTTGTACTCCAGCGTCGGGCCGCGTAGATCGTCCATTCTCGGCATTGAAATCTCCTTTAATGTATCTTTATTTATTCCATCCGTTCAAGTTAGATTACTCGAATTAATCAATCACTGTGCGCTTCAAACCTTTGAAGGTTATTATTGATAACCTGTGTGTTTCAACGTTTTAATAGATCTCACTGTGTTAGGATACGATTGTTTAACTCGTACAAACGATGCTTCGTACGTCACAGAACTAGCAGGACCGTGGGCTCGAAACAAATAACGAACTCCGAACAAGTGTTCTCGATTCTCGTTTATCTGTGCGCTCGAGTCGTTCGGTCGTTCGAATGTTCAAAAGTAACGAAATTATTCGAAGCAATAAATGGACGAATCGATCGTCTCTCTCGTTCCGAAGAATCAGGGATCTGTCATCTACCACGTTTATGTGTAAAGTTGTATTTATTTGTAATTGCACGATTCGGCCTTGAACGGCCAAATACCGCACACTACATTTTGACTACGTTCACAAACTCTACTCTTCGAAGGTATCGATGTTCCACGTTAAAATGTTTGATAGCAGAGCTGAACGAGAACGAAATTCAGACGAGAACGTGAAACGAGGACAAGCTCGAGAGCGAAGCTTGCAAATACATTTTTGTGACACAAAGCTTTCACCTTGTCCGGTAATCGTATATGTATATAACAATCTTAAACATTATCAGTCTACAAAGTTATACTAAAGTTTGCTTACATAAAAGTACTTCGACACGGTCTGTCGTAACAATGTATCAGCAGTGTATCCATGCATTCACGCAAACAATGCATGTAATTATTTACATCATACTATGATTAAAAATTCATTTATTTCCACGCTGCATTCATACCGCGCAGGGATTCGTGTGTACGCTTAACGCTATCTGGTATGTATTCGTGAATTACGTCTCCGCCTGCTTCAGTTTAAAAATCTATAAACAGAAAAAATAGCGAACGTTCCCCGTGTATCAATCACATCGACTCGGCCGATCAGAAGATCGGTTCGTTTCGGTCGTACGCCCTCGCACGATTCGAAACGCTCACAGACACGAAGATACTTTTAAAAAGAATATTCGGTTTACGCGTCGCGTCGCGTCGCACACCCCGCGTTGCATCGACGAAAAGGCATATGTTCATCTGTTCGTGCAAATTATTGTCGGTACGAATTCTTTTAAAACAATCGGAGAAACACAGTTTCGCGACATTTAAAACAGGTAAATTTTAGTGTAGAAAATCTTTGAGACAGATTCAACTTTTAAAGCTGTACGAACAATCGCTCCTCCCTCGGAGAACATAAACGATTTATCCTAACAAATAATGTTATATAATAGAATTCAAATCCACTGATCTGTGATGTCTAGCAAATTAACTTTGTTTTCAAACCTCGTTCTACATGATTCTTCCGTTTGAAACAGGCCGACCTCGCTAACACTGTTCGATACTCTGTACTACCTCAAGACGTACTCTCCCGAAACTTTGATCGACTGTTCATTTTTCAAAGCGACTTTGTTATATTGTTAAACAATCTTTTGCCCCACCACGATTCCAAATCAAACGGTTTAAAGTCTGAAACAGCACAATCGAAATATGATTAACGATCGACTTTGAGAGAAAAACAATCGCGCGAACGAACAGACGGAGAGCTGGCTACATAAAAATGCGAGTTATAAGGTAAATGAAACATTTATATCTAGAAAGGTTTCGTTAGCTCTCCCGAACATTGAACGGCCAGTCTGCCGGCGTGCTTAGGAAGATTAAGGCGAGGGTGGACTAGCTAATGAAACCTTTCTAGATATAAATATTTCATTTACCTTGTAACTCGCTCGTTTTTATGTAGCCAGCACTTAGACCAGAAGTTATCTGTGTCGATTTAACATATTTTCACCTCACCTTGAAGAGTATCGTTCGGCTCGCCATCATTGTAATACACTATCGAGTTCGGTCCTGAAACAGGTCAAGTTTTTTTTTTCAATTCTAAACCTGCACAAACGCGTCGACGTTCTTCCTTTAAGAAATATCGATACTAAAAATACGATAAACTTGAATAAGGCTTACTGGAAGATTCCGAACAATCCGAGCCGTCGGAGGATTCGCTTCTTTGCCGCGTATTGACTTGATTCCATGCTGATAAAAAAGAATGTTCGACGTTACAACAAGTCAATATTATATGTTATGCAATCCCTATAGTACAGGATTGAGACCAAAATGGGGGGTAGAACCCGAGCGACTAGAGATAAATTTTCGATTAGATCGATTTGTTCGAGAATATTTTGAGAATCGACTAGAAATCGAAACGATTTCGTCGCCGCACAAGGGATCAACTGACAATATCCTTGCGGCGGTACAGCGTGCAAATCGATTTCTCTACGAGAGGCGCATCTTCGAATTTTTTTTATATAACAATGAGGACGAAATAGCGACCACCTACATTCGTAAACAAATTTAATAAGTTCCTCGTGCTGAGGCGTTATGATCTCCTGCGCTTGATGCCTCTGCGAGCTGAATTTAGACTTTCCATTGATGTGAAAGACTGGCTTCGGTACGTGGCTGCGAAATAAATATCAACATTTAAATGATCGTTAGCACGGAAAGGCGAACCAGTTGATGTGCAAGCGACTCTTTCAATTACAGGAAACGCTCGTGGGCAACTCGTTTTACGAGTTACGGTTAACGGTTTATAGGGAATACAATGTACAGATTACACGTGCTTGCTCTTTCGATAAAGAATTATGAATTGCGTAATGCGTAGGCTAGAAAAAGAAAGAAGGAGAGGGAGCGAGTGAGAGAGAGAGGGAACGCGGTAGGGTTAAGATGGGTTAAAGCATTACTTACCGGGTGGTCTCGTGGTCATCGTCGGGATCGGCTTTCCTCGTTAAATCGCGCAACGTCTCCAGCCTCTCGAGGTTCTGACTGATTCCTGAGAAATCATTACTCCCGGTCAACCGCTGCGTTACAGCCGTTTCTAAATACTAGTTAAATATATACTCGGTGGGAGATAAACGGTACCTCTTCGCGTCTTGGCGACGATCTTGCTAGGTCCTTTCGATACAGTGTACATGTTCCTTGTGCTTGTGGGAGAGGCGCGACGGTAACTTCGTACTGCGTTCGCGATACCAGATCATCCGAGATCGGATCTTCGAGAATCTCAAGTTTCGAATCGAGCGAACGTTGTACCACGCGCGCGACCACGGGACCAGAGTACCACCGATCACATCAACCGCACGGGTTAAAATGATCGGCGTGAAACACACGACGAGGAGTGAACCACGTGACCTTAGCTCGTGGTATCGCGGTTCACACACGGACACGGGGATCCGATCGTGCACGCACGCATACACGCGCTGGCCGGGAGGACTAATTCGAAAAGTTTCGAAGCGGACATTTTCATATCGCCGACGACCAATTCGATCGCGTCGACTTTTTTTTATCGCACGGAACGACTGTTTGCGTTCGTATCTGTCAGTAATCCTCGTATCGCACGTGCAACGACGAGCATTGTTTGCCCCACGTGGATCGCGATTCGAGGTCCCGAGGCTTTCGTCCTCATTATTACCGAAGTTTTCTCTTGCGCTATGGGTAGGAGAGATAAAAACAAGAAGAAAGTGAGTGGCAGCGTAAAGACTGCGCTCAAAACTGAGAAGAAGTTGAACGCCAAGCACAAGAAGGAACTGGCCGCACTCGGCGAGGTTAGACGATACGTCACGTAAGATATCGCTGAAATACCGTTGAAAGAAGTGATTAATTCGTGTGTTAAAAATATGTAGGACGACATAGAAAAGATAGTCGCCCAGATCGAGACAGAAGAAGCGAAGAGACAGCACGTCGTCNGCGAGGTTAGACGATACGTCACGTAAGATATCGCTGAAATACCGTTGAAAAAAGTGATTAATTCGTGTGTTAAAAATATGTAGGACGACATAGAAAAGATAATCGCCCAGATCGAGAGAGAAGAAGCGAAAAGACAGCACGTCGTTGAGAAAATGGTGGCACCTCCTTCCCGGCGTGCGAATTTCACTTTGACCCCGCATCCTTTCAAAGATGAACTCGTCATGCTCGGGGGAGAGTTTCACGACGGACGGACAGTAATTTAAAACATTATCTACAAGTTAATTGCGTCTAAAACATTGTCTAAAAGTTAATCGTTAATTTGGTCACCTATCTCGATTCTTAATCTGTTCAATTTTAGACGGTGGTTTACGGAGACATGTTTACATACAATATAAACAAGAACGAATGGACGATCGTAAAAGCCCCCGGTGCGCCGCCTCCGCGGTGTGGCCACCAGGCGATAGCGACGCCGGTGAACAAGGGAGAGCTATGGGTGTTTGGCGGAGAATTCTCGAGTCCCTCGGAGTCGCAGTTTCATCATTACAAAGACCTGTGGGTGTACAGATTTGCAGAGAAAAAGTGGGAGAAGATTTTGTAAGTAAACGCAATTATACAATTCATTTCCTTACGCGAAACAATTGGTTCACGACGTGCTTAATTTCGATTTGTAAAGATCACCCGGCGGACCATCGGCGAGGAGCGGTCACAGAATGGTACACGTGAAAAAGCAATTGATAGTCTTTGGCGGATTTCATAACAATTTAAGAGATCACAAATGTTACAACGACGTTCATATGTTCAATCTCGAAACGTATGTCTGGCAAAAAATCGAGATGTCCGGCGTTCCACCGCATCCGAGGTCGGGATGTATACTACTGGCGACGCCCGATAACAAGGTTCTCGTGTACGGCGGTTACAGTACGGAAAGGATAAAGAAAGACGTCGACAAAGG
Source organism: Ceratina japonica (assembly GCA_019453355.1). Taxonomy (NCBI): domain Eukaryota; kingdom Metazoa; phylum Arthropoda; class Insecta; order Hymenoptera; family Apidae; genus Ceratina; species Ceratina japonica. The sequence continues at coordinate 43,201 of SMSR01014861.1, read as the reverse complement.
CCATATTCACACCGACATGTACTTAATGACTCCGGAAAAGAATGATCAGACAGGTTTAAAGTGGAAATGGGTGTCCGTGAAGCAATCGGGATTCAAGATGTCGCAGAGATGCGCCGCGTCGGCCGTTTTGGTTCAACCGAACATGGCTTATTTGTTCGGCGGAGTCTTCGACGAAGAAGACGACGACGAAGAGCTTCAAAGTATGTTCTTCAATGATCTGGTGGCCTTAGACTTGGAAAAATTCCAATGGCACCTCGTGACGTTGCACGGAAAGAAAGACGAAGTGGCCAGACGTCGGAGGAGAAAACCGAAGGAAGACGGACAGGAGGATACGGGGGAGAAGGAGGAGAACAGTGACGACGAAATGGAAGAATCGTCTGTGCCCGTCGAATCGAAAGTCGTAGACGACGACGGAGTATTCACGGTCACGATAGGACTGGCGTCGACGTCGGTCACTGACAAACAAGAGAGTACGTGCAAACACACGTTCGTCCCGTCCCCGAGAGTGAATCCCGGACTTGCTGTGAAGCACAACGTCCTGTACTTGTACGGCGGCATGACCGAAAGTGGGGACCGACAGTACACGTTCAACGATTTCTACAGCTTGGATTGTCGTAAGTTAGACGAATGGAGAACGATATTGAAAGACGATTTGTCTTTGCAAACGTGGTACAGCTCGAGCGAGTCTAGCGACTCTAGCGATTCTAGCGATTCTGGCGAGTCTGGCGACTCTGGCAAGTCTAGTTCGAGCAGCGTTAGCAGTGATTAGAGTGAACAAATGGACGTGAGTGAAAATCAATCGTAAACTATAATCATCTTCGTTGAAATATATTTAATACCAATTTGTACCTCGTACCGTTTCAATCGTTCGTCAGTCTTTCATCTGCGGCAACCTAGAGTCTAATTCTGAGTCTTTTGTGCAACCGCTTTGTCTGAAATTTTCTTCTCGAGCTGTTTCAGAACAGACGGACTCTAAAAACGATGAGATGACCAATAAATGCAAAACCTTTTAAAGCTATTTCATCAAACTCACCTCTATGATGATCGATATCGTGCAGTTGGGCGAATATGAATAAGAAACGCTACTCTTGTCCTCTACGTAATTAGAGTCTGAGAATACGGAAACGTTGAAAATTTTACTTCCTCCCTTGATTAAATTTACGACGTCGTTATAAAAGACGAGGTCCTGCGATTCGTCGATTACAATGTGAACTACAAGAAAGATACTCTAGTTTTATAATAAATTCGCACAGATAATATTAGCACTCGATTGATTACCTTCGGGATTCAACTTTTTACTAACATCGGCCGTAAGACTTCGAATCTCTAGTATAAGCTTTAAAACTTCGGTTATTCTCTCGTCTAAGGAATCGTCTCGCCATTCGCTAAGCTGTGACATTGTACGTTAATTTCCTAATATTCTGATACACGCCAAAGTGACGAATCTCACCTGTTCTGGATACGGGGCTTCCATCAACGACGGTACCGACGCGAATTCTGGCAAAATATTTGACAGTCTTTTGTACAGATCGTCGGAGAAATACGGTATTACCGGTGCAGCCGCACGCAAGAACGTTTCTAAACACGCTCTTAAACCATACGTATGGCTCGCGTGTACGTCTGGGATTTCACTTTTGAAGCCCCATTTAGTTGCCTCCTGATAAAATCGATCTTTAGACGACGTTTTGAAGGATCAATGGAATTANGAAATACGGTATTACCGGTGCAGCCGCACGCAAGAACGTTTCTAAACACGTTCTTAAACTGTACGTATGGCTCGTGTGTACGTCTGGGATTTCACTTTTGAAGCCCCATTTAGTTGCCTCCTGATAAAATCGATCTTTAGACGACGTTTTGAAGGATCAATGGAATTGCTTACCAAATAAAAATCACAGAATTCGTAATAGAAGAACTGTTTCATCGCCGCGATGGCTCTATGAAAATCTCGTTGCGCGAGCGACTGGTTCACTAGGTCGATCATTAAAGACAGTCTGCTTAAAATCCACTGGTCGATCACTGCTATGCTAATCGGTTTCTGATACACCTTTCCGTTTGTCATGAGCAGTACGTACTTGCTCGCTTGCCAAATCTTATTCAAGAAAAATTTGTTCGTCTGGCATTCCATGATATCGAAGTTTATGTGCGAATCTGTTTAGATAAAAGATTATACGTATAACGATTAAATAAAATGAGACTAATGTTACGCGTGTACTGACTTTTAATATTGTGGCTGCACAGTGTCATACGCAGTGCGTCCGCGCCACATTCCGGCACGCCGTTCGGAAACGTTTTCTTATTAGCGAGTAACATTCGTTTCAAGATAGCTTCGTTAAGAAGGCCTGCGTCAAAATTTTCTTTCAACTGAGCACCAAGATCCTACTTGTACCAAAATACGCAACATGAATTATTAATTATAACAAAACGTGTGCAGAGTAACACTTACATCTAAGGTGATACCGTTGATGATATTTTCTGGTGAAACGATGTTTCCGAGCGTCTTGGACATCTTCTTCCCGTAAGCGTCGCACAAGAGACCGTGTAGTAAGACTTCCTGAATTGACAAATCTCAAATAATTTCGGAATAAAATAAAACGGTACCCAACGAATAATAGATCTCACATTAAACGGGAGACGATCGGTCAACTCTAATCCCAGCATCGCCATTCTCGCGACCCAAAAAAATAAGATATCCCTCCCCGTTTCCATCAACGTCAAGGGATAATACTTTTTCAAATCTTCCGTCTGGAAATATAAGAAAATATAGTAATAGAATACGATGCAGTGACACGCGCAACTTTTACGATCGCATACCTCCTTTGGCCATCCCATCACTGCGAAAGGGAGTATCGCGGAGGAAAACCAAGTGTCCAACACGTCTGGATCTCTGTGTAATTCGACGTTTGATCCGTATTTATTTTCTGCAATTGTTCTCGCGTCGACTTCGGTTCGAGAAACGATCCACTCAGTTTCATCCCCCGCCGAAACGCGATACGCAGGGATAGAATGACCCCACCAGATCTGTCTCGAAACGCACCAGTCTCTGAAAAAACGATTAAAGTATAAATACCATTAATAATTTTATTTCTATTTCGTTCTCACCTGATATTATCGAGGTAATCGTACCACACTTGTTCGTGGATCGGGGGTACGAGTCTTAAACGACCTTGCCTCACGGCTTCTGCTGCCCTTTGCGCCATGTCCTTACACCTGACGAACCATTGCTCTTTGAGCAAATATTCCACGACGTCGTGAGATCGTGAACACAAAGGTATAGACATTTCGTGCTCGCTGATGCCCCTTAAAACGCCCCTGTTCGTCAGTTCGTTCAACACTTTTCGTCGGGCGATAAACCTCGGTAGACCCTACGATCGATCGATCTGTCGGACTCGGGTATTTATGAAATTATACGTCCTACCTTAAATTCTTTCCCCGCACTCGTTATGTTCCCGTGCTCGTCGATAACTTGAACGATGTCCAACTGGTGATTCATTGCAATCGCGTAATCCAGAGGGTCGTGTGCCGGTGTTACTTTGACAGCACCTGAGAGATAGTTTCGTCACGCAATTGAAAGAAATGTCTAACGATCGAGATGTACCTGTTCCAAACTGTCTGTCGACCAAGGCATCGGAAACGACGGGTATATAAGTCTCCCTCAAAGTGTGCCAGACTTGTTTTCCAATGTACTGAGCGTATCTTTCGTCCTCCGGATGGACGGCAATCGCTACGTCTCCAAAAAGGGTCTCTGGTCTAGTAGTCGCCACCACTATCTCTTGTTCTAAAGGGGAAAGTCGGTCAAACACGATTCGAAGAGTGTGCAACAGAGACCGTTACCCGAATCTTTTACTGTATAAGCCACGTGCACCAGTTCACCGAACGTGACTGTCCTCTCGTATCCCGGAATCTGAAGCTTCGTCTTTTTAGTAATATACACGCGTTCCACTTCAATGTCGGATATCGCGCTACGCATAGCGGGAGACCAATTGATTAAATCGTTCTTCCTGTACAACAAGTTTCGATCATTCAGCGTTACGAACGCTTCTGTCACGGCACGATTGTGAATCTATTGGAAACACAAATACATGATTGTGATCAAAATTTTACAGATTGCTCACAGACAAATGTACCTCGCTCATCGTGAAGTATTCTCTGGACCAATCTAAGCTCGCACCCAAAGCTTTCAACTGTGACCTTATCATATTCTCTTTTTCGTTCTTCCATTGGGAAACGAAAGAAATAAATTCCTCAGGTCCTATGTCCGATCTCTTGATACCTTTTGTTTTGAGTAGATGTTTTTCTACGATCATTTGTGTTGCGATACCAGCATGATCAAAGCCCGGTATCCATACCACGGGATCCCCCTTCATCCTATACCTAGACACAGATATTTTCTATTACATTCAATTCACTTTATCGTAAAACGGTGAGTACGTACCATCTTGCTAGTATATCTTGGATTACGACGGTCAACGCGTGTCCTAGATGCAGCGTCCCGGTAATATTGGGAGGAGGTAACAACATTTTCACAGCCGTTTTCTCATTACTCTTAACAGAGAAGTAATTATTCCTCTCCCACGTTTGGTACCATTCGTTCTCGATCGCTTTCGGATTATACGATTTCGGGAAATCTATCAAAAAGGTATTTATGAGCGCGCAACGCTTTTAAACATTACGTGAAGTAAATTGTACAAGTACCTGATAAACTTTGAGTAGAAAATTGATGATTGTAACGACGTTTGTAACGAGAGACCAAGCGCCGTGAATTATTGAATCTTATAATTGTCATCGTGAACAAAACAACTTCGTTTTACTTTCTAACGAAGCCTAACCAACAATCTGAATAGTATATTAAATCAGTCATTTGTCATAATGCTGTCTAACAATTGATTACTGTTGATTAGTTGCGCATTCGTTTATTTATATTTCCTGAGAGCAACGTGCATTATGCTGCAAATGTGTAAAATCTGGAATTGAAATATATTCTACGTCACGCGGTAACTTTGATGTCGATTCTTCGTTCTCAAACCGCATTAGTTTTCAATTAAATAAATAGCAATATTCTATGACAAGTCAGCGTTGTAAGTGTGAGCAATTCCGATCACGGCATCGAAAGGAATTCCTCCAAACTTGATCGAATTCGTACATGTTACTCGCAATTAATGGTTTCGTAAAATAAAAAATGAAAGCGTTCGCGAGACGTAATCTCGAGTATTTACTTTTCAGTTTTACTGAATTTTGCTTCGCCTCATCCGGTTTATCTTTTATTCTGATTACGGTAATGAAAAATACTCTGATGATGTTTAAAGTGCAATATTTATCTCCTTTCGAAGTTCGCAAACATAACAAACAAACAAAAGTCAGCTAATGTACAAAGTATATAGAGAAAATCGTATTTTATTCGATAATTAACAAGACCTTACAATTAATGTTTGCTCAAGTACAGAAAGGTCGTTACATCGAAATACATATTGCATTATAGACCTGAAATTTTCTCAACAATCAGCGATGACTTGCAACGGTGAATAAATGAGACGAGCGATGTCTTTTTCTTCTCGCATTCACCGTCCTTGTCCGATTCGCCGATAAGAGTCTAGAAGGAGAGAAGGACNAGTGCAATATTTATCTCCTTTCGAAGTTCGCAAACATAACAAACAAACAAGTCAGCTAATGTACAAAGTATATAGAGAAAATCGTATTTTATTCGATAATTAACAAGACCTTACAATTAATGTTTGCTCGAGTACAGAAAGATCGTTACATCGAAATACATATTGCATTATAGACCTGAAATTTTCCCAACGATCAGCGATGACTTGCAACGGTGAATAAATGAGACGAGCGAGGTCTTTTTCTTCTCGCATTCACCGTCCTTGTCCGATTCGCCGATAAGAGTCTAGAAGGAGAGAAGGAACGCCCACATGGTTCAAAGTTTTGTTTGTTACGCACAGATAATTTAACATCGGCCGGTGCTCGTGTCGTCGTCGCTTGCACAGTTTAATCCTCGAGTCGACGACAGCCGTGGTGATCGTCCATTAGTTAATAGCCGTTGTTAGCTGGTCGTCGCCGGTTCCGATTGAACTGCCCTTTTCTACCTCTCGTTTTTTATCACATTTTCCATCGGCAAGTCTTCCACTTCACAACAATATGAACGTAAGTCTTCGTCGTTTCCCGTACGTAGACGCCGTAGTTACACTAATCTAAACTAAGAAATTCGATCAGTACAAAAACTTTTCCATATTGCAGTCATGCGTATTGGTATCGTATTGTTTCCTATATCTATTACAATTGAAAAACGTTATTCTTTTCACCGGTTGGTTTTGTCGAGTGTCGAACACTTGTGACACGATACATTATATGTGTTATCCCTGAATCGTTACATCTCGTAGAATATATACTGAAAATAATTAGTTTAAAGTTAGTAACGACTTTGCGCGAGTAACATGCAAATACACGTATTTGTTTCACAGGGACTGGTAGCTCTCGTGACCGGAGGTGCCTCTGGATTGGGGCTCGGTTGCGTGAGAAGATTTATCAAAGAAGGTGCCAAAGTGGCTATCGCTGATCTACCGTCGTCCAAGGGAAATGAGATCGCCAAAGAGCTGGGAGACTCTGTTGTCTTTACACCGATGGACGTGAGCATTTCAATGTTAAAGTCGATACTATACTTTAGTAGTAGTGAACAGTATAAGAAATTGTCGTATAGCGAAACATGAATAGAATTTTCTGTTAGTATAACGTATATATTTCTTTACATTGTTCAATATATTTGTTCTCTGGAATCGTGATTAACTTTAAACTTGGTCTTAATGCGTATATGTATATATGTATATCTACTACAATTAATATTATTAGTAACCATTATGAATTGACATTGAAGGTGTCACGAATCATCCTTCTCCTTTGGTTGAACTTTGGACTTTGGACTTCCTTACAGGTGACATCGCCGAAAGACGTGAGCGCTGCCGTGACTACAATAGAAGAGAAATTTAAGAAGCTGAATGTGATCGTGAACGCAGCGGGGATAGCGGTTGCACACAAAATATATAACTTTAATACAAACACACCGCATTCATTGGAAGACTTCAATAAAGTGCTGAACGTAAACGTGTCGGGGACATTCAACGTTATCAGACTGAGTTTGCCATTGATATACAAGAATCAACCGGACGAGGACGGACAGCGGGGTGTAATAATTAACACGGCGAGCGTCGCCGCTTACGAGGGGCAGATGGGTCAAGTGGCGTATTCGGCTAGCAAGGGAGCGGTCGTCGGAATGACGTTGCCCATGGCCCGCGACCTCGCCAAGCCCGGCATTCGCGTCTGCACGATCGCCCCTGGACTGTTCGACACGCCGATGTTGGCGTCCTTGCCGGAGAAGGTACGCGCGTACTTGGCGAAAATGGTACCGTTCCCGCACAGACTGGGAGACCCGGACGAGTACGCGAAACTGGCGCAACAAATCGTCGAGAATCATCTGCTGAACGGGGAAGTGATAAGACTGGACGGTGCTATCAGAATGCAACCTTGAACCGGTGCGACGGCCGCGTAAACAGGCGGGAGTGGAGGGAGAACACACAGAGAAGGTGGGTAAAATCGAAGAAAGACACAAATGATACTTAATTATATAGAAACAGAGAGAAGAATGTACGAGAGATGAATAAAACGGTTAATTTTTTTACATGCAACACCATTATAATTCTCTTAGAATGTACACAAACGACTAAAAGTGTTTTTCGTCTATCATAGGTATCGACAATCTTTCTTTATTACCTTATGACTGTACAATCAATGTTCTTGTAAATGCGTTGCAAAAGTCGCAACACCCTTCTTTAAATAGTTCCCCTAGAGTATCGTCTAGCAAAAGAGTTGTGTACACGATATCAACATAAAAATCGTTTAGTCGTCCCCATTTTTTCTTTCTTTTTGTTTTTTTTTTTGCTTTTTTTATTCGTTTAGTCTCTCTTTTCCGATAACCTCCGGAGATTTCCAAAATTCCAATAAATGCTGGAACTTGTTTTGATGATTTTTCGGAAGAGCCAGTTTACTCGTTAAGGCAGGATAATCGGGATCTCCGAGGTCTAGTCAATCCTAGGCATTCGATTCTTTCAGATTTTGCAGTTTCTCCAGCTGGTCTGGCTGTAACTCGTCTGGAATACTTGCCCTTCCGCCCACTACCATTTTCTCCGGGATGATCTCGATATCTTCCGTTTCTCGTTGCACCTCGACCACGGTACCGCGCGACGGTATGGACTGAGAGTTGTCCGCCGTGCTCGGTCCGGACGTCGAGTCGCCCTCGCTGCCGGAACTGCTGCTGACCGGGAACGGCGCCGAGTCTGCCGGCAGATCGTCCACCGTCGATTTCTCCTCGATCTCTTCTGTAGCCTCCGTAGCCTCCTGCTGCTCTTTCTCGTCCATTATCACGGTGGGCTCTTTGCAGTCGCTCTCGTTCATGTCGGTCGTGGTAGCGCTCGACGGCGGATCGGCCTCGGAATTCTCCTCCGCCGACTTCGCCGTCTCGTCCGCGGCTTCCTCCATTCCCGGGAACGGGTGTTCGACCTCTTCCATCGGCGTCGCCGCCGTGATCACTATCTGCGCGACGCCGAGTCCGATATCTTCGTCGGCCTTGTCGGTGTTCAACGACTGCGGATGCTTCGCTCTCTCGTCATCTGTCTAAAAAGTAGAACGAGCGCGCGGCTAGATTATTAAGAATCGTCGCGGTTTGTCGACGGATCCTTTTCGACTATCGGTTTGAGAAAACTCCGTTTACCTTTGTTCCTGACTCGTCCGACACTTCTACGACTGAGCAGCGATTTCGTGTACGGTTCAGATACGCAGATTAAATATATAGAAAGAAGACAGAAGAGCGGTGGTGACGATTCGAGACTTACCTACTATACCGGGCCCGTCGGGATCGTCGCCCTGAAACTGCGACCCGTATTGACTTTTTTGGTCCTTGGACAGATTTATCTTGAAACCGTCTTGTTCTTGCGACTGCTGTTGCTCGTTCGCGTTCGCGTTTTGCACTTCTGCAAAGTTCGACGTGTAAAAGTGAGAACGTCCCTTCGACTCTGGTCCCAGTTCGACGACGACGTACCTTTCATTAGACTTTGAGTCAGTTCCTCTTCGAGCAAGAACTCGGGAATCTCGGGTGGCGTAAACACAGGCGGTGCAGAGCTGGGCGGTGTCAGATCCTCCTAATAAATTCCAGAAATACGTGATCACAGTGTCTCTTGTTGGAAGTGTTCGGTCTCGTTCGTTGATTAGGATACAACCTGCGGGGTCAACGGTGAGCCGTCCGGGGCACAGGGTTCTACGACCAACGAAGGAAACAGTCCTCGCTGCCCGCGAAGTTCTCCTTCCCACCATCCGTCGTCGACGTCGTGCGGTTCCTTTCTCAGCACCTTTAGGATGTCGCCTTCCAAGAAATTTAGTTCCTCGTCGCACGTGGCGTCGTAATCGTAGAGAGCCACGCAATATTGCTCAGGTTCTACAGAAAAGACGGTCCGGAAACTGTCTGTGTCGTGGAATTCGTTCCCAGCGTTCGAATGACGACGGAGCTCTTACCTCCTATATGATTCTGTACAATAGTCTCAGGCTCGGCAGCTTGCAAATTGGCGTCTGGATCGACGGCGTCGTGATCGTCGACGGTGTAATCCACCGAGGAGAAAGATATTTGCTGCACCAGTGTACCCGGCCCTTGGGAAGAGAGCCCGGGCGAATCTCTCTCGACGTCGAGATAATTCTGAGGAACGAAACCTTCCTCCCCGCGGTAATTCCGCGCGCGGAGCCACCCGTCGCCGTCGCCCTCGCCGACGACTTCGAGCTGCTCGCTCTCAAGAATTGACAGTTCATCGGGATTTTGCGCCTGCAACGAAACGTCGCTTCTAGCATTCTAGCATCGTAAAATTCATTGCACGACCGATTTTAGAATGTGTACCGTGTACGAGTAGAGCGCGGTGCACTTGTATATTGGCTGAGTAGACTGCGCATCGGTCGCCTCCTGAGCTTCGTCTTTCTCCTCGTCCACGACCGTCGTTTCGTCCCAGCGAGTCGTAAACGCTTCCATCAGTTGTTTCTCTCTCTGTTCGTCGTCCTCTTCCCAGTCGACGCTCGTCGGGTCGTCCCAGCCGGCGAGCTGCTTCTCTCGCGTAGCTGCCGATCGATCGATTACACATAAGTACAAATAACGCGCGTCTCGCACGTTTTCGTTTAAAGTCTTGGCTTGGCGTACCGTCTGCGTCTTCGCTGTCGTGTCTCTGCCTCCCTTCCGGGGTGTCTTCTTCTTGTTGAGGAACTGTCGGTCGTTCGACGGTCGTCAAGTCGCTGCCACCGTCGCCGTCGCTGTCGTAAAACGAGTCCGAGGACGGATGTTCCTGTAAAACGTTCATACGTTCATCACAGATTTGTCGTCGATTTCACGTGCGGTGAACGAGGATAAATACCGCTGTCCCTGACGCATCGCTCCTGACCGAGAGAGAACTGGCAGAACGCGGTATGTCTTGGACGCTCAGGGTCTCCGCTTCCTGTAGCCACTCGTCGACGTTCACTAGAACCACAACAAACCCAGTAGAATCGACGAGTACGATTCATAATAACCGAAGTACGAGTTTCACTGAAAGTCCGTGACACAGACCTCCACCGGTTCGGAGACATTCTATTCTCGCCTCCGCCTTCAATTTCGCTGTCTAATGAACAAGCAAACAGGGTGAGGAAGAGAATTCACGTGTTCTCCCACGCGTTTCGCTACATATCTTACCTCTGCGCGGCGTATCAAGTGTTTTAATTCGTCGATTTTCGTGTCTAGATCTGGACCTTGCGGATCGTTCGGATCAGTCTGGAAACGTACGCGATACATTATTAGGAGGACCGTTCGTTAGAGACACGCGGCGAGCGACGATCGTTCGCGAACCTTTTGTCCAGATTCTTTGAGCTGCAGAAACGTTTGTAATTTCCTATTATTTTCCCTAATGCTGCTTATCTCCCGAGCTATTCTCGAGGACCAGCGGCGAGCCTCCTTGCCGAGCGTGGCCGCGGCACAGTGGTCGACCGTTACCCTGCAACAAATTCGTTTGCCAATCAATCGGGAAGACGAACGCTTGGGCCATCGTTCCGTTCCGTACCTCTCCACCGGGTCGCTGTCGCAAGGCTCGAAATCGTACTGTATATGCTGTTTCAAGACGGGATAATACAAGCAGCAGCATTGTATGTTGTACTCTCTGGTGAGCTGTAAGGGGACAAACGGGATAAGTGAGAGTTCTCGTCCGACGATCACCGTTCCACGGTCCGCCCGGGTACGTACTTGTTGCGCTTGANTGAGCTGTAAGGGGACAAACGGGATAAGTGAGAGTTCTCGTCCGACGATCCACGGTCCGCCCGGGTACGTACTTGTTGCGCTTGGTCGCGAATTTTCCCGAAGCTGTTCTGCGTAGCCAGGCAGGTCAACAGTTCTGTACGGCCCATTAACGTTAAATATTCGGCGACCTTGTCGTAAACTCCTTGTTCCAAAAACTGTTCGTATGCAGGCATTAATGTATCACCCGCGTTCTTCTCTCTCGGATCGAACGAAGGGGACTACGAGCGTAATATAAAGAAAGCTGAGCTTACTTGCATGGTGTTCTGCAAGTCGACCGCGAAATATCTGTTCTGATGCGCGTTGGCAGCGGCCAGACTGAGCAGGTAATCGTTCCGGGCTCCGGTCGACTTCTCCTCGAGAGCGTCGCGCTTCGAGCTCACTTTCGCACTATTTTTCTGCAGCGATGTTATCGATTGGAAGAAGGACCCCTTCTTCTTCTTCAGCCTGAAAAAACGATCAATATCGCGTTTCGGACGGGCGTAAAGATTGCACGTCCATTAGGAGGTCGTTCCACGTACTTTTCTTCGATGTCTTTCGCCTTGTCGCGTACGTCGTGAGCGCTGTGCTCCTCGTCGAAGTACAACTTCTTCGTCTTGTCCACGTCTTGCACGCACATTTGCAACTCCTTTTGTACTATCATTAATTGGTCGATTGCCTGTTTGGAAAGACGTACGGACAATTATCAGTGTGACCGTGCTGCAATTTTTACTCGACGACGCGTACCTTCTTAGAAACCTGAATTTTGTGCATTTTTAGACCCTTCGCGTCGTCAGCGATTTGTTGCTGAAAAACTTCGACCGCGGCCAGCCGAGCTCTGGCCAGCTTCTCGTTTTCTTCTAAGACGGTCCGCCAAACGTTCCACATATTCCTAAAAAAAAAATATCCAACCGTTCAGCTTCGTCACCGTGGACACTAAACTTCGTTGTGACCGAAGCGTACCATTTTTCCCCTGCACCTTCGACTTTCAGATCCGGGATATTTGGTATCTTTTTGTTCAAGTAAGCGGAGGATATTTTAAGCAGAGCCTGAAACGAACGATCGATCAGCATTGATCACAAATGACGACGCGAGTTCGACTTCGAGTCTTACCTCCGAATAAGATTTCTCGATCGCAGATTTTTTTATCGTAAAGTTGCTGAAACCGAGCGTTCGATTATTCAGAAGTTAGAAAAGTGCATCGTTAACAACGGAGAGACCGGAGTAGCGTATAAAGTAAGCCCGCGACGTTCAAAGAGCTCTCATAACTAATCCTATTTTACACAAGTTCGACTCACCGGATGTCCTCGAGCAAGTCGCATTCATGCTGGTTCTTCGCTTGCAATTTCGCTGCCTGTTCCGCGTGAACATTCTTCAGGAATTTCGTGTAATTTCCCTGGAAAACGATCGCGTCGACGAACACGTCATTCCTTTTTCATTCCTCAGTGCTTTTCAGTCTACTACGTTCCCGGACTTATCGCGACATGTCTTCGTAATGGACGACAGGATCGGTTCTCTGGTCCTCTGCCAGGACGTACCAGGAGAAGAATCGACTTGGCAACGCGTAGAACAAGGACAATGCTCGGACGTATCCCGTTCGGTATAAATACATTTTCGTCGGACAGTTAATTTGTAAAAAGGTATTTATAATAATTATCGACCAGGGTGGCTCCGATCGGGCGTGTGACGTTCGAAGTCAAGTTCAATTTTATGGTACGTACGTTACCCTCGGTCACCGCGAGACGCTCGCATTGACCCCGTGAACCCCGATGAAAATCTCCGCCCGATCATCCCTTTCGTCCGATCGTTAAAATCACAGTTATTCTTGCACCGATCCTCCGTAGAAAGCGTATTATAGAGAGTCCCTGGCTCTCTGGTGCTCGTAACTCGGTGCATTGTTACGCGGATCGTTAAACGAGAAAACCTACTTCATCATTTTCGAGCACAATGCAAATTTCCAAGTTCCCTTTTCCCTTCGACCTAGGTCGTTCCACGTACTTTTCTTCGATGTCTTTCGCCTTGTCGCGTACGTCGTGAGCGCTGTGCTCCTCGTCGAAGTACAACTTCTTCGTCTTGTCCACGTCTTGCACGCACATTTGCAACTCCTTTTGTACTATCATTAATTGGTCGATTGCCTGTTTGGAAAGACGTACGGACAATTATCAGTGTGACCGTGCTGCAATTTTTACTCGACGACGCGTACCTTCTTAGAAACCTGAATTTTGTGCATTTTTAGACCCTTCGCGTCGTCAGCGATTTGTTGCTGAAAAACTTCGACCGCGGCCAGCCGAGCTCTGGCCAGCTTCTCGTTTTCTTCTAAGACGGTCCGCCAAACGTTCCACATATTCCTAAAAAAAAAAAATATCCGACCGTTCAGCTTCGTCCCCGTGGACACTAAATNTTTCTTCTAAGACGGTCCGCCAAACGTTCCACATATTCCTAAAAAAAAAATATCCAACCGTTCAGCTTCGTCACCGTGGACACTAAACTTCGTTGTGACCGAAGCGTACCATTTTTCCCCTGCACCTTCGACTTTCAGATCCGGGATATTTGGTATCTTTTTGTTCAAGTAAGCGGAGGATATTTTAAGCAGAGCCTGAAACGAACGATCGATCAGCATTGATCACAAATGACGACGCGAGTTCGACTTCGAGTCTTACCTCCGAATAAGATTTCTCGATCGCAGATTTTTTTATCGTAAAGTTGCTGAAACCGAGCGTTCGATTATTCAGAAGTTAGAAAAGTGCATCGTTAACAACGGAGAGACCGGAGTAGCGTATAAAGTAAGCCCGCGACGTTCAAAGAGCTCTCATAACTAATCCTATTTTACANGAATAAGATTTCTCGATCGCAGATTTTTTTATCGTAAAGTTGCTGAAACCAAGCGTTCGAATATTCAGAAGTTAGAAAAGTGCATCGTTAACAACGGAGATACCGGAGTAGCGTATAAAGTAAGCCCGACGTTCAAAGAGCTCTCATAACTAATCCTATTTTACGCAAGTTCGACTCACCGGATGTCCTCGAGCAAGTCGCATTCATGCTGGTTCTTCGCTTGCAATTTCGCTGCCTGTTCCGCGTGAACATTCTTCAGGAATTTCGTGTAATTTCCCTGGAAAACGATCGCGTCGACGAACACGTCATTCCTTTTTCATTCCTCAGTGCTTTTCAGTCTACTACGTTCCCGGACTTATCGCGACATGTCTTCGTAATGGACGACAGGATCGGTTCTCTGGTCCTCTGCCAGGACGTACCAGGAGAAGAATCGACTTGGCAACGCGTAGAACAAGGACAATGCTCGGACGTATCCCGTTCGGTATAAATACATTTTCGTCGGACAGTTAATTTGTAAAAAGGTATTTATAATAATTATCGACCTGGGTGGCTCCGATCGGGCGTGTGACGTTCGAAGTCAAGTTCAATTTTATGGCACGTACGTTACCCTCGGTCACCGCGAGACGCTCGCATTGACCCCGTGAACCCCGATGAAAATCACCGCCCGATCATCCCTTTCGTCCGATCGTTAAAATCACAGTTATTCTTGCATCGATCCTCCGTAGAAAGCGTATTATAGAGAGTCCCTGGCACTCTGGTGCTCGTAACTCGGTGCATTGTTACGCGGATCGTTAAACGAGAAAACCTACTTCGTCATTTTCGAGCACAATGCAAATTTCCAAGTTCCCTTTTCCCTTCGACCGGTCGAGCGGACACGCTAATTGAAACGGCGAGCAGACTTTAATTCTTTTCGAATCGGTAATGCATCTCGTGCAAAGTGAAACTTCCAATAAGCCTGTTTATCCGAACACTCTTTATACACGCGGGGAATTGATGACGAACGCTAATTAGGAAGAGAATTTTATCGGGTGTCGTAGGAGGAGAGACGTGTGTACCTCCGTTTGCGCCCGTGTCCCACGAGAGGGAAAGGTCAGGTTTTCACCTCGGGTAAAGAACGTTGCTGCCTTCGCGTCACTGAGTATTTAAAATTCCAGGGGAAAATTGTTCTGTTTCGGTGGAGAAAAAAAACGCAGAGCGCTCTCGTTTGCCGTTACGTGTTTGCAAAGGAAAAATATCCCGGTGTAAAGAAGTGGACGAACGAGCCCCGAAGACACGGAGAGCGAACGGAGGAGAGCCACTTGTGCGACGAGCCGGACGAAATTTCTTTCCAAACAGCGTTTAGCCGTAAAACACGCGTTCCCACTCCGTGTCGTCTGACTCGCGCGTTCGGCAACGTGGAACTAGGTCAGGAATTTGCCGATCTTTAACTGGCGAAGATTCATTGTCACGGGGTGCGAGGGCGAAGTTCGCCGCGTACGTCTCGATAAATAGGTCAGGGAATTGCTGTCATCTTTAAAAAACGTAGCCGAACATAATTGAACGACGGCTCGTAATTAGCAAAAATTGCATAATTCAGATGCCGAGCGACGCAGGGCGTGGGAAGAATTGAAAATCGATGATAAATCGTTCCACGTTTCATATAAAAGACTGCTTTGTAACGTCCGTCGACGCTTCTATTAACTGCGGGACCGATTGAAATCGTTTTAAAGAACAGTGTTTCTCCTTCTTCCGCGGTTAATTAGGATAAAGACTCGTAACGAGACGAGTGCATTTATAAACGTGAAACATCGAGATCAAAAAGAACATGGCCTCCTGAAAATTGTCCTAGATTCAAAATTCGGGATCGATTTCGGCGCTGTTACATAATAAAGGAGACAAACAGAAGTTTCAGGGATAGGGTGTTGGTTTCGGACTCGAGGGTCGAGTTCCCCGGAAACGCGAGGAGAGCAGAGATCGCGAGGTAAATATCGGTACCGGTATAGGTCTCGGGTTCTCGTCGGCGAGGCGACGTTGGGTCTTTGGCCTGTCCCGTGCATTTTCAGATCAGCTTTTGGTATAGGTTCCGAGCGAGGACCGCATCGATCTCACCGTGGTAACGTTCGAGCGCCGTTTACGTCAATTTTTCCGTAAGACGTAGCTAAAGATCGATACGATGGTAAAATTTGCTTATCTCGATCGCGACGCGACCTCCCTTGTCGGGAGAATCGCGGAGGCCCGTACGGTCGCGTTTACCCGTCCCGGAT
Organism: Ceratina japonica; assembly: GCA_019453355.1. Classification (NCBI taxonomy): domain Eukaryota; kingdom Metazoa; phylum Arthropoda; class Insecta; order Hymenoptera; family Apidae; genus Ceratina; species Ceratina japonica. The sequence goes on along the minus strand of SMSR01014861.1, from coordinate 26,800 downwards.
CGCGACCGCAGGATTTTCCGCGAGGAAGGTTTCCGTCGGGACATAGAATCTTCTGTAGAGAAGCACTCGAGTAATTGAGCAAGTAAAGATGGAAGGTCTCCGGGGGGTGGAGGGGGGAGGGAGAGGGCGAGAGAGACGAGATCTCGGGGGATGTCTTTCGTCTTACTTTTCTCGGTGGTGGTTGCATGCTGGAAGAGCGATCTTGCTCTGCAGCCTCACCGCTGGCAGCCCGTTTTACACCGTCCGCCGGGGAGGGGTGCTCTGTTGTTTTCGTACGCCTCACCCGACACACAATATTACACGAGCTACCACCCTCACTGCTTGCGTGTCCGTACGCTACTGATCTCCTGTCCTCGACTGAGCTAGCCTATTTATTGATCGCGAGCGCGCCTGCGTTTTATATTTCAACCCCTACGCGTCTTCGGGACATCCTTTCCTCGACCTTCCCTGCCACCGCCGGTCTCCCGCGACGTCTGGCACGGAATTTTCATTACTCCCGGACGAGGGCCTTCGCGCGCCCTATCGATCGTCATCAATCGAAATCTTCGCCTTCGCCCCCTCTCGCCTCGATTCGCTCTTCCTTAATCACTACTCGGTGGAGAAGATAAGAAAGCGGTTTTCGAAACGGTATTCAACTTTATTAATTGTATAAAACGGGAGAGTGCGCTCCGCGAATACATACTGAACGAATCGTATTCCGTAGTTGAGAGACGTAATTATACATATAAGAAACGTTTAACGTCAGATACAAAATTGAAAAAGTCGCAGCGGACACTTATTTAAAACTAGTCGAACATCCACAAGATGCGATAAAAATTACACTATATTTTGACCTTGTCACGAGTCAAAAATCAGACTTGGCTTCGTCCACCTTTAGTACCCGAGGCGCGCGCGCGCGCGGCTCACTTTCAAGAGATTCGTTTACTTCGATAAATCGGCATAGAAAAATATGTAAAACGAGCGCATTCGAAACGCAACAATTTCAAGCTGAACTTTTTTTTTCGCAATCGAAATGAAACCGTGAGACAAGCGAGTCCGACGAAGTTTAGAAATTGACGCAGGAAGAGAACGGTCCGTAAATGGTCGGTAGCCGAGTTCCGTGCCTGTCCAGCTGGACCTCCGCGGCCAACGTTCATGGTAACTCGTCGTGCGGTATCGACCCGAGATCCTGATCGACCGGCAGACCGACGGCACCCTCGACGTCGGGGTCCGAGCCCACCGGCAGCACGACTTCCGGTTGAGGGACGGCCTGCAGGAGCCCGATCGCTATCGGGTTTCCCCCGGCGTCGAGTACCGGGTCGGCCGTCGCTTCCGCGAGGTTCGTCACCGACTTGGACTTTACGCACTGAAAGTCGACGTGCCGACTCTTCGCCTCCTCCTTCTCCCAAGACATGTGAATGAACGGCCTCTGCACGTAATTGTAGATCACCTCGGCGCGTCCGCCGGCTCTCTTCTTGATCTTCTCCTTGTACGTCGGATACCCCTCGATGCCCAAACGAATCTTCTTCAAACCGCGTTCCTTCATCACCTGTTTGGCCACGTCCCTGTTCTCGATGTACTTGAAAAATCGGTACATCGCGGTACTATTAACGGCTGTCGAGAGAGAGAGAGAGAGAGAAAACAACGAGCTTTAACACGTTCAAGAGTACGGCCGACGTGGTCATCGATTTTCTATTTTATTCATTATCAATTCACCGTGGCAAGGTCAGTATCCAGTGAACCTTGATACGGTAAAAGTACTCACTCTGCNATTGAACGACGGCTCGTAATTAGCAAAAATTGCATAATTCAGATGCCGAGCGACGCAGGGCGTGGGAAGAATTGAAAATCGATGATAAATCGTTCCACGTTTCATATAAAAGACTGCTTTGTAACGTCCGTCGACGCTTCTATTAACTGCGGGACCGATTGAAATCGTTTTAAAGAACAGTGTTTCTCCTTCTTCCGCGGTTAATTAGGATAAAGACTCGTAACGAGACGAGTGCATTTATAAACGTGAAACATCGAGATCAAAAAGAACATGGCCTCCTGAAAATTGTCCTAGATTCAAAATTCGGGATCGATTTCGGCGCTGTTACATAATAAAGGAGACAAACAGAAGTTTCAGGGATAGGGTGTTGGTTTCGGACTCGAGGGTCGAGTTCCCCGGAAACGCGAGGAGAGCAGAGATCGCGAGGTAAATATCGGTACCGGTATAGGTCTCGGGTTCTCGTCGGCGAGGCGACGTTGGGTCTTTGGCCTGTCCCGTGCATTTTCAGATCAGCTTTTGGTATAGGTTCCGAGCGAGGACCGCATCGATCTCACCGTGGTAACGTTCGAGCGCCGTTTACGTCAATTTTTCCGTAAGACGTAGCTAAAGATCGATACGATGGTAAAATTTGCTTATCTCGATCGCGACGCGACCTCCCTTGTCGGGAGAATCGCGGAGGCCCGTACGGTCGCGTTTACCCGTCCCGGATCGCGACCGCAGGATTTTCCGCGAGGAAGGTTTCCGTCGGGACATAGAATCTTCTGTAGAGAAGCACTCGAGTAATTGAGCAAGTAAAGATGGAAGGTCTCCGGGGGGTGGAGGGGGGAGGGAGAGGGCGAGAGAGACGAGATCTCGGGGGATGTCTTTCGTCTTACTTTTCTCGGTGGTGGTTGCATGCTGGAAGAGCGATCTTGCTCTGCAGCCTCACCGCTGGCAGCCCGTTTTACACCGTCCGCCGGGGAGGGGTGCTCTGTTGTTTTCGTACGCCTCACCCGACACACAATATTACACGAGCTACCACCCTCACTGCTTGCGTGTCCGTACGCTACTGATCTCCTGTCCTCGACTGAGCTAGCCTATTTATTGATCGCGAGCGCGCCTGCGTTTTATATTTCAACCCCTACGCGTCTTCGGGACATCCTTTCCTCGACCTTCCCTGCCACCGCCGGTCTCCCGCGACGTCTGGCACGGAATTTTCATTACTCCCGGACGAGGGCCTTCGCGCGCCCTATCGATCGTCATCAATCGAAATCTTCGCGTTCGCCCCCTCTCGCCTCGATTCGCTCTTCCTTAATCACTACTCGGTCCGGCACGATTTGGGACAGGTGGAGAAGATAAGAAAGCGGTTTTCGAAACGGTATTCAACTTTATTAATTGTATAAAACGGGAGAGTGCGCTCCGCGAATACATACTGAACGAATCGTATTCCGTAGTTGAGAGACGTAATTATACATATAAGAAACGTTTAACGTCAGATACAAAATTGAAAAAGTCGCAGCGGACACTTATTTAAAACTAGTCGAACATCCACAAGATGCGATAAAAATTACACTATATTTTGACCTTGTCACGAGTCAAAAATCAGACTTGGCTTCGTCCACCTTTAGTACCCGAGGCGCGCGCGCGCGCGGCTCACTTTCAAGAGATTCGTTTACTTCGATAAATCGGCATAGAAAAATATGTAAAACGAGCGCATTCGAAACGCAACAATTTCAAGCTGAACTTTTTTTTTCGCAATCGAAATGAAACCGTGAGACAAGCGAGTCCGACGAAGTTTAGAAATTGACGCAGGAAGAGAACGGTCCGTAAATGGTCGGTAGCCGAGTTCCGTGCCTGTCCAGCTGGACCTCCGCGGCCAACGTTCATGGTAACTCGTCGTGCGGTATCGACCCGAGATCCTGATCGACCGGCAGACCGACGGCACCCTCGACGTCGGGGTCCGAGCCCACCGGCAGCACGACTTCCGGTTGAGGGACGGCCTGCAGGAGCCCGATCGCTATCGGGTTTCCCCCGGCGTCGAGTACCGGGTCGGCCGTCGCTTCCGCGAGGTTCGTCACCGACTTGGACTTTACGCACTGAAAGTCGACGTGCCGACTCTTCGCCTCCTCCTTCTCCCAAGACATGTGAATGAACGGCCTCTGCACGTAATTGTAGATCACCTCGGCGCGTCCGCCGGCTCTCTTCTTGATCTTCTCCTTGTACGTCGGATACCCCTCGATGCCCAAACGAATCTTCTTCAAACCGCGTTCCTTCATCACCTGTTTGGCCACGTCCCTGTTCTCGATGTACTTGAAAAATCGGTACATCGCGGTACTATTAACGGCTGTCGAGAGAGAGAGAGAGAGAGAAAACAACGAGCTTTAACACGTTCAAGAGTACGGCCGACGTGGTCATCGATTTTCTATTTTATTCATTATCAATTCACCGTGGCAAGGTCAGTATCCAGTGAACCTTGATACGGTAAAAGTACTCACTCTGCGAGTACTCCTCTCCCATTTGCGGTGGATACTCCTCGTCCCAATCGACGATGTCGTCTTCCAATAAAACGACGATGTGGCACTCGCGATCGCCCCTACGCGCGCTGTTCACCATCAGCGGTAATATTAAATCTTCCAGGAACACCTCGAACTGGCACCGCGCGCCTTCGTTGGACAATTCGTGTAACAATCCTCCTACAACGAATCGTCGTCTCAGTCTCGTCCGTCCTCGATCCCTCCCGTGTCTCGTTCATGGGGGTGGGTAACGACTACTCACTCAGATTCTGGCATTTCACTGTACTCGCGTCGAACGGAACGAGGAGGTAATCGCAAGCCTCTCGTAATTCCTGAACCGCGACCGTCGGCGGGCACCTGATCACGCCACCCTTGTAATAATCGAGAATGGCTCTGAATACCATGGCCGATATTCCGTCGGCGACCTCGTACTCGCCACGCTCGTTCGGCTGGGCGTACTCGACGCCGGAACTGAACATTCTACCTAACATTGTATTCGGATGCGCCGTGAACAAGGCGGGGTCGACGATAAATCTAAGGAAGAATATATGTGCTCGTGTGATCACGCGAACAACGGAGGAGAGTCACGCTCGCTCACCTAGTGTTGTCGACGATGAGAGTAAGGCGTTCGTCGCTAGACTGCGGATTACTTATACCGGTAATAGATCCGGACGACGGTAAAATGTCTCTGTTTTGAGTCTGTTGACTCTTCCCAACGGCGACTCCAGAGCAGAGTCTGAAGAAAAACACTTTCTAAGCGACTAGATCACTTAACATTAATACCTACACACGAAAACAGAGGAATGATCACTGATAAACGTATAAAGCAATGGAAAGTATCGAGCGAATGCGCTGATAACACCTACCTTCCACGTAACGATGCCTGGACTCTTGTACGATATGGTATAAGAAATAAAAATAGGATCCATATAAATGTGTATAAATCAATGAACTCTACGTTGTACTATTCAACTTAAAACCATTCATGTACACGTTTCGAGTACCGAGACAATACTTTGCTATTTTGCATTCGTTCGTGAATATTACCTGTTTTGTTGGCTAACATTAGTATTTTGCCTGGCAGAATTGTAGGAATGACAGTGCCTTTCAGTGCTTCCATCCCTTTGTACCAAACAAGATTTTGGTTTGGAAGAGCCACCACAACTACATGCAAAACAACAACGTTACCTTTCTAATATCTGCATTCAAACACAAGCATCGTGTACCGATCTATCAAGAATTGAATGCCACGACTAATTCAACGAACGTATCGTAAGTGTATAATACACAAAAATGTCTCGTTGCAAGGTTCGTCTTGACTGTGATATAAGTTTTTAGTTGAATAGTTGTCGATTCTTCGTTTTACATTTAATGTCATCGCTAGTCGACGGAGAATGAACAAAAATGAAATTAAACAAAGCTATAGGAATAAGTCTACGCACACAAAAAACTTATATAACATAAACGAGAGAGAGAGAGAGAGAGGGAAATGTACATTTAAATTACGTTTACGAGATGGTTCGTATGAAATCGCTTCTCTAACTGGTAATGAAATAATTAAATAATTTAACTGACATGCACGACATTCTGCATAGCATCGCCAGATACATGCTATATATTCGAAATGATTTTTGAAGAACACGGTAAACGACGAATTGCGTCGTAACGATCCAAGTTCCTCGTCGAAAAATACCTGTTTCAATTCAGTTAAGACAATGAAGCGAGGAATGTGATATCTAAACTGTCTGAAATATCTATGACCCTATTCTTTTTTTTTTCTCATAATGCTCGTTATTCTCGTTTACGTCTCTCACGCGACAAGTACAATACCTCAGTCTATTCTTATAAATACGATGCCTTCCTCTACCACCGGTTTCTTTGTCCGTCTCTGTATCGCTACTGCTATCCTGATAATTTAAACGTTCAGCAGAGCTCGACATCTTGGACCAACTGTGGAAAACAAAATAAATATCAACAAAAGGCGAAATCTGTGAGTTGAAGGATCATTTTGGGAAGGAACACTTTATCCTTGGGTGACTAATCAGGTCGACCGTGAACATACTTTCGTTTCGTGCGGCCTAAGAACTTCATCGCTAACTACGTTTTACATTGCAACTATAAACAATGTAAAGATTACGCAATAAAACTTAAATCGAACGTGTCGAAGTTTCGAGCAGTTAAAAATTTACTTCTATACTTTTTGTTCATTATTTTTCAAGACACGCGTAACGGACAGAGAGAGCACCGCACGATTTTTCACGTATTTATTTATACCTGACGCAACGACGGTGGACGCAAGTACGAGGAGTGACTAATAATTAAAGGGAAACTGTTATTGTGAAATTGCCAAGTACTTCGCTGTAGTTCTTTTGTATTATTCATATGCGCGACGCGTACGTTCGAGATACTTACGGATTAGATATTGACAAGTAGAATCTGAGTTTTTTCAGAAGCCAGCTGGCTGACGTACAAATTTCCAAGCCGCACGATTGAAAGTTAACCTGGCCAAGTCTTTTGACGGAAAGTTGCATCCCACCCGAACTCTCATTTCCTCTCTGCCCTCTCTGCCGGAGCACTAGCGCTGTGGGGAAAGGGGTAGTGATCGCGCGCACTCTCCTCTCCCGTTCCCTCCAGTTTCCTCCGTTTCCTCTCTGGTCGAAACAAGTTGACACTTGACAGTTCGCGAGTGAGATGCGAGTGAATTAATTGTTCTGTTCATTCATTGTTCGGTTGAGTACATTAAAGCGACAAGAAGAGGAGACTGCGTGCTGGATGAAAGACTTAATGGGAAGATGTTGAAGCATATTTTGTTCGTTGCCACGATCATATTGATAAGTTTGTCAGAGTCCGAGGTTAGAGCTGCAGTTCACGGCTTCTCGAGTAATTAAATCAATCATACGTAATCCTGATTTCAGGCGCAATACGATGACAAACGATGTAAATGCATTTGCCCGAGTCTTCTCTCCGTTATAAATACGACCCAATCTTCGGAACGGAAATCGTACATTATAAATGTACCACCTTCCGAATGGTAATTGAAATTCTAATTAAAAACAATAATCCCGCGTGCGTGACAGATTTTCATTTTAATCGTAATCCGTAGCAAATGCGAGAACGTCGTCTTGTCGAAAGTAGGGGATCAGTTGAAAGGGAAAGAGGAGATCTTTTGCTCGAGATGCGATTGCAAATATGAGAATAGAAACACCACTATAATTAAAGTAAGTTTCGGTCGAAACTTAACTTGATCCTCTTGTTTTTGCGTAAGGCTCATGAATCTATTATTGCTTTCAGATAGTGGTGATACTTGTTATTTGGGTCATATCTCTGTTAGTAATTTACATGTTATTCTTGATTTGCTTGGACCCGTTACTAAATAAGAGAATATATAAAGCTTCGACGAATATTGGCTACCATGAACATAACAACGAAGAGGTATGTCCGTCGACGTTCGTTGTAGGCAACGCTCGTTTGAAACATTTTCTATTTTGTTAGGACGATTCCTCGACAGTTCCTGGTTCGCTTCACCCTATGGGTGAGAGGGGTAACGTGCTAAATCGCGTTGGTCATCAACAAGACAAGTGGAAACGTCAGGTTCAAGAGCAGAGGCGTAACATTTACGATAGGCACACCATGCTTAATTGAAACTGTACAGTTTTGTTTCACAAAATAATTAAATATTACGATTGAGAGGATCGTGACATTTATTTGACGGCATTTACAGTTTTGTATATAATTTTCTGAGATTACTTGACGAATCGCTGCGTATCTAATCAAGAATATAATAATTTCATTGGTAAATGTTGACAAATCGGGTCACCGGTACCGGTACGTCAACGTTATGTGTAACTAGTGATTCCTACATTTTCTGAAACCAAACAATTTAGAACAATAAAGCATCGAAACGTGTTATTTTTATTGTAGACAGATATGAACAATTTTAATCCGTGGAATAATTGGTATTACGATTGTGTAAAATTTAATTTTTATTGGGAGTAAGTTAAGGCGATTTGNAGAGTCACGCTCGCTCACCTAGTGTTGTCGACGATGAGAGTAAGGCGTTCGTCGCTAGACTGCGGATTACTTATACCGGTAATAGATCCGGACGACGGTAAAATGTCTCTGTTTTGAGTCTGTTGACTCTTCCCAACGGCGACTCCAGAGCAGAGTCTGAAGAAAAACACTTTCTAAGCGACTAGATCACTTAACATTAATACCTACACACGAAAACAGAGGAATGATCACTGATAAACGTATAAAGCAATGGAAAGTATCGAGCGAATGCGCTGATAACACCTACCTTCCACGTAACGATGCCTGGACTCTTGTACGATATGGTATAAGAAATAAAAATAGGATCCATATAAATGTGTATAAATCAATGAACTCTACGTTGTACTATTCAACTTAAAACCATTCATGTACACGTTTCGAGTACCGAGACAATACTTTGCTATTTTGCATTCGTTCGTGAATATTACCTGTTTTGTTGGCTAACATTAGTATTTTGCCTGGCAGAATTGTAGGAATGACAGTGCCTTTCAGTGCTTCCATCCCTTTGTACCAAACAAGATTTTGGTTTGGAAGAGCCACCACAACTACATGCAAAACAACAACGTTACCTTTCTAATATCTGCATTCAAACACAAGCATCGTGTACCGATCTATCAAGAATTGAATGCCACGACTAATTCAACGAACGTATCGTAAGTGTATAATACACAAAAATGTCTCGTTGCAAGGTTCGTCTTGACTGTGATATAAGTTTTTAGTTGAATAGTTGTCGATTCTTCGTTTTACATTTAATGTCATCGCTAGTCGACGGAGAATGAACAAAAATGAAATTAAACAAAGCTATAGGAATAAGTCTACGCACACAAAAAACTTATATAACATAAACGAGAGAGAGAGAGAGAGGGAAATGTACATTTAAATTACGTTTACGAGATGGTTCGTATGAAATCGCTTCTCTAACTGGTAATGAAATAATTAAATAATTTAACTGACATGCACGACATTCTGCATAGCATCGCCAGATACATGCTATATATTCGAAATGATTTTTGAAGAACACGGTAAACGACGAATTGCGTCGTAACGATCCAAGTTCCTCGTCGAAAAATACCTGTTTCAATTCAGTTAAGACAATGAAGCGAGGAATGTGATATCTAAACTGTCTGAAATATCTATGTCCCTATTCTTTTTTTTTTTCTCATAATGCTCGTTATTCTCGTTTACGTCTCTCACGCGACAAGTACAATACCTCAGTCTATTCTTATAAATACGATGCCTTCCTCTACCACCGGTTTCTTTGTCCGTCTCTGTATCGCTACTGCTATCCTGATAATTTAAACGTTCAGCAGAGCTCGACATCTTGGACCAACTGTGGAAAACAAAATAAATATCAACAAAAGGCGAAATCTGTGAGTTGAAGGATCATTTTGGGAAGGAACACTTTATCCTTGGGTGACTAATCAGGTCGACCGTGAACATACTTTCGTTTCGTGCGGCCTAAGAACTTCATCGCTAACTACGTTTTACATTGCAACTATAAACAATGTAAAGATTACGCAATAAAACTTAAATCGAACGTGTCGAAGTTTCGAGCAGTTAAAAATTTACTTCTATACTTTTTGTTCATTATTTTTCAAGACACGCGTAACGGACAGAGAGAGCACCGCACGATTTTTCACGTATTTATTTATACCTGACGCAACGACGGTGGACGCAAGTACGAGGAGTGACTAATAATTAAAGGGAAACTGTTATTGTGAAATTGCCAAGTACTTCGCTGTAGTTCTTTTGTATTATTCATATGCGCGACGCGTACGTTCGAGATACTTACGGATTAGATATTGACAAGTAGAATCTGAGTTTTTTCAGAAGCCAGCTGGCTGACGTACAAATTTCCAAGCCGCACGATTGAAAGTTAACCTGGCCAAGTCTTTTGACGGAAAGTTGCATCCCACCCGAACTCTCATTTCCTCTCTGCCCTCTCTGCCGGAGCACTAGCGCTGTGGGGAAAGGGGTAGTGATCGCGCGCACTCTCCTCTCCCGTTCCCTCCAGTTTCCTCCGTTTCCTCTCTGGTCGAAACAAGTTGACACTTGACAGTTCGCGAGTGAGATGCGAGTGAATTAATTGTTCTGTTCATTCATTGTTCGGTTGAGTACATTAAAGCGACAAGAAGAGGAGACTGCGTGCTGGATGAAAGACTTAATGGGAAGATGTTGAAGCATATTTTGTTCGTTGCCACGATCATATTGATAAGTTTGTCAGAGTCCGAGGTTAGAGCTGCAGTTCACGGCTTCTCGAGTAATTAAATCAATCATACGTAATCCTGATTTCAGGCGCAATACGATGACAAACGATGTAAATGCATTTGCCCGAGTCTTCTCTCCGTTATAAATACGACCCAATCTTCGGAACGGAAATCGTACATTATAAATGTACCACCTTCCGAATGGTAATTGAAATTCTAATTAAAAACAATAATCCCGCGTGCGTGACAGATTTTCATTTTAATCGTAATCCGTAGCAAATGCGAGAACGTCGTCTTGTCGAAAGTAGGGGATCAGTTGAAAGGGAAAGAGGAGATCTTTTGCTCGAGATGCGATTGCAAATATGAGAATAGAAACACCACTATAATTAAAGTAAGTTTCGGTCGAAACTTAACTTGATCCTCTTGTTTTTGCGTAAGGCTCATGAATCTATTATTGCTTTCAGATAGTGGTGATACTTGTTATTTGGGTCATATCTCTGTTAGTAATTTACATGTTATTCTTGATTTGCTTGGACCCGTTACTAAATAAGAGAATATATAAAGCTTCGACGAATATTGGCTACCATGAACATAACAACGAAGAGGTATGTCCGTCGACGTTCGTTGTAGGCAACGCTCGTTTGAAACATTTTCTATTTTGTTAGGACGATTCCTCGACAGTTCCTGGTTCGCTTCACCCTATGGGTGAGAGGGGTAACGTGCTAAATCGCGTTGGTCATCAACAAGACAAGTGGAAACGTCAGGTTCAAGAGCAGAGGCGTAACATTTACGATAGGCACACCATGCTTAATTGAAACTGTACAGTTTTGTTTCACAAAATAATTAAATATTACGATTGAGAGGATCGTGACATTTATTTGACGGCATTTACAGTTTTGTATATAATTTTCTGAGATTACTTGACGAATCGCTGCGTATCTAATCAAGAATATAATAATTTCATTGGTAAATGTTGACAAATCGGGTCACCGGTACCGGTACGTCAACGTTATGTGTAACTAGTGATTCCTACATTTTCTGAAACCAAACAATTTAGAACAATAAAGCATCGAAACGTGTTATTTTTATTGTAGACAGATATGAACAATTTTAATCCGTGGAATAATTGGTATTACGATTGTGTAAAATTTAATTTTTATTGGGAGTAAGTTAAGGCGATTTGGGTACAGCGGACTCGTCCGTCTTCAACGCTTGTTCGATCACTTCTTTTATTTTATCGTATAACGTTAAAACTAATGCCCCACCCGTGCCCCTGAGGACGTTCGAAAGTGAACCTTTAAAGAAAGCCCCGACACCTTCGGCTTTCATCGTTTTCACCCAACAATCCAACGTGCTTTTATACATTACGTCTTTTTTCTTAAGACCCGACTGCATCATCATCCGTCTTCTAACTGTATCAAAGGGGTACGATATAATTCCAGCCGTCGTCGTTACTGCCTGCAAGCGACTTCACGATTAAACGGTCGACGATCGTTTGACGAACAACAGCTTACTTGAGCGATTAAAAAGTTGATATGGAAAGGTGTGTTTTTAGGATCGGGGAGCATCCCTTTCATGGTATCGTAAAAGCCGAAATATGCGGCTCTATAGATGATGATCCCTTGGACGCTCACGTTGAAACCACGATAGAGTCCAAGGAAACCGTCCGTTTTGTAAATTTTTGCTATGCAATCACCCAGGCCTTTGAACTCTCGTCTCTCTGCCTTCCCAATGTCCGCCGCTAATCTATAAATCGCGCGTATCGTTACAACATCATTTCTACGCATAGAAAAATTTTACGCGTCACCTTGTGCGAGCAAAATCGAGGGGATAAACGAATAGAAGGGACGTCGCCCCGGCGGCACCGCCGGAGGCCAAATTTCCAGCCATCTGTTTCCAAAATGCATCCCTCGGGACACCTTCTAAAAACAGACCCTTGAACTTGTCCTTAAATGCAAAGTTTAACGCTTGAGTGGGGAAATACCGAATTACGTTGGCCAGGTTGCCCCTCCAGAAACTGAGGAAACCCGTTTCCTTCGGTATGCGTATAAACGCATCCATCATGCCTGATTGAAATTCAAAAGCCAAATGAGTCACTGTAATCGATTCTCGCCGACGAACAATACTCACCTTTGTACCGTTGTTCCGGCCTTATCTGTTTCGAGGTGTGTTGAACTTGGAGCAACAGTTTTACTCTCTCTAACGGTGCGACTGCGGTTTTCGAAACGGCGGCGGATATCCCGCCGGCTAAGAAATCTACTAAAAACGACTTGTACGCGTCCATGTCGCAAAATTTTCAAGGGATACGCGGATCTTCAGAGACTGAGAATTCTAGTTTGCAGTGACAAAGTCGTTCCAAACTATGAACCATAATGTCGTGACGATTCTCTGAACAAATCTTCCTCCACTTACTGTTTTCTTTATATCTCAGTTCCTCTTTCTAATCTCTGTTGTGTTTCTAACACAATAAATAGAAACGATGAGAATTTATGTAAACAAACACGTCTGACGCGAGCCTCCACGTATCAAGACGGTTTATTTCATATACTTCTATTGTTTTCCGTTTTTCTTTTCGATCACCACGGAGTATGGGTAAATTGAACGATAGACAATTCTTTGATTTTAACGTTTAATGATTTAATCGCTTTACATAAAATGGAATCTCTTTTTCCCTCGTTAATTTAAGGCGTTAAATTGGTCATACAAATTTTGTCGTCAGAGCTCTCGAAAACTATGACTATCAGTTTTCCGTTCGTATAGAAAGAGTTTTCTTGGATCACAGTGAATTCTAGCTAAAAATCGACGCAAAACATCCATCGATGCGTTTTTAAAGGAAAATATCGAGTACGTAACTAAACGTTAAGAGCATTTGGATTTCGAAGACTAGACATAGTTACTTAAACATCAAACCACATTGAACAAGTTAGATATCGGCATTTCCGTTTCTAAAATGCTCATACCCATTAATTATAATATCCACATAGTCGAGAGGTATGCATAGCATGTTTAGAGGAATGTTTCGGCACATAGTGGCAAAGATATATATGGACAAGACTGGACCAGTTTTGGTCAATACGAGACTCAAAAAGATATATTTATCTCTCTTTTTCTCTAAGTGCATAGAAGATATAATCAAAAAATAAAAACCTAAAAGATACGCGTACAACGTAATAATAATATAAGCTACGATAAGCCTCCGATTAAATAAAATAAAACGCAAATTCACTGCCTGGCTAACTGATGAGGCATTCACTGCTCGTCTATTGCGTACCGTTGGATAATGGAGATAGAAACGTTGTGCGAACGAATTTACGATCTATTTCCGCGATTGCACCGATTCGAATGTCCTTTTTAAGAAAATACCCATGTAAAATTGACGCTAATCGAAATCTGTTCATATTTTGTTTAATTGGCAGTGAAAGTACCGAACGTTTTATTCAACGAAACGTCATCGAAGTTAAAACTTATCAAATTGACTCTAATATGCAACAGCATATAGAAATAAACGTGTGTGTATCAAAGACTCGTTAAATATCTTATGAACGTGGTCAGACAGCATAAGACTCGAATACCATCTCCTTAACCGGCGTGAACGGACTGGAAAAAAAACAAACAAACAAATTATTCGTACTCGTTCTATTGTACTTATCTATTACAAACGTAATTGGACGTATACCTTTGCGATGTCCACGCCCGTCAAATTCTTCACCAATTCTGGTACGCGTGTAACTATGTTCAGCACTTCTTCCGTCAGCTTCTCTGCTCCGATGTTTCCATTTCCACTGGAGACCATCGTGATTTTCTTCGCCTGCGAAAGAGGTGCCGCGACTTCGGCTGCGACCTGCAAAGTGTAACACGTTGTAAACCTCGATCGACGAGATCGACGATTAAAATGTGCGTCACCTTTGGAAGAGTGTCGAGCATCATGTCGATCATAGCAGCGCTCTTGTATTCGTTCCACGCGGCAGCTTTCTTTGCCATTTGCTCGGCCTCCGCTTTGGCCTTTGTCTCGATGGCAAAGGCTTCTGCATCGCCGCGAATTTTGATGGCTTCCGCCTCGGCCTCAGCCTCCATCACCTGACGCAGTTTGTTAGCTTCGGCCATCTTCTCTAATCTGCAGCGCGCAACATTAATTAACTTTCGTTTATCAATATCTCTCTCTCACGATTTACCTGTATTTCTCTGCGTCGGCCGGGCGTCGCACGGTCGCATCCAATTCCCTCTCGCGTCTCATCATCTCCTGTTCTTGCACAGCAATCTCTTGTCCACGTTCCACCACTTTTATCTGCATCTGTTCTTCCATGATCCTCTGCTTAGTCTTCGCGGCTTGCAATTCGAACGCCATTTCCGCTTCCGCTTTCTACGTTAATTAACCGTCCGATAATAAATAAAAAAACGGTTGATCGCGCGCGACGAATACCGAAATACCGCGACGCTTACTTTGGTTTGCACTTCGACGTCGTACGCGGCCTTCTTCAACTCGAAATCTCTTTGCGCTTTAGCGATGTCCGTGTCGTTGAGGAAACGCGCGGCCATCCTCTGCTCCTCGGCGATGGCCTCGCGGATCTGAGCGTCTCTACGAGCTTCTGCCTCTCCGATTCTCGCGTCGCGCTTCACCTCGGCCGTTCGCGCCATACCGAGAGCTTTCAGGTATCCCTATAAATAATTGAGCCATCGTTTTTTATCGGACCTCCTACCTCTTCGTTAAGAGCTCTCGAATGACATAGATTTCAATAAATTTGAATTCGAATTTAGCCCGAGTTAGCAGACAAAAATATCGCATTTGTAGTAGACGTATGCATATCGAGAATTTGCGCTACCGTCGAAGCTTGCTTCTAAACTCCCCCATTTATTCGAATATCAATTTGTATTTAATATCGTTTTTAACAGCAGTGCATCGGCATTATATAATAGTGATAGAGCAAAATTTGAACGTACCTTTGCCCCCTGAAAGTAGCAAAACAAAAATGTATTCAATATTTTACACTGTATGTACAAGGCTACATTAACTCATACATATAAGTATACATATTAATAAAAAAAAAATTGCTTATAGTTATTGCACAACCACTTAAAGGGGGACTTCTAACATTGACTTCACGTATCATCTCGTTCTCGGTCTTTCTGTACTTTTTTTTTTCTGATTCTTCCTAAGCTTTGAACAACACGAACAGCTTTTAAGTGAGGAAGGGTCGACTTACTTCCTCGTCTCGAATATCTTTTAACGTGTAGGACACGACGGTGATGCCCATGTTGACCAAGTCGCTACTCGCCACCTCGAACACTTCTTTGCTAAATTTTTTACGATCTTTGTATATCTCCTACAATGCAAACACACGTTTGACGTTCATTCTCATAAAATAAGATGAACTGAAAATTGTATACGACGTCCTTTTATACCTCCACGGTCATGCTTCCCATTATTGCTCTCTGGTGTCCCTCCAAGGTTACGAGCGCGATATTATGGATTTCTTCTTCGGTCTTTCCAAGAAATTGTTCACACGCCGTGGACAACATCTCCTCGTTCTGCCCCTGTATCTTCACCTTCGCGCACACAACATAATTCCTTATACATATAAATGCATTTTGTTTGTACAGAATTGTCTTAAGAGCTGGTCTTACCTGTGCAATTCCTGTCACTGATATCGGTACTCCTTGACACGTATACACCGTTGGACTTTCTACTTGTAAAGTCATGGTATTTAACGAAATTCTAAAAGGATTATCTCGTCAGATCTTTTATAAACGTTTATTTAATTGAGGTCGGAACACTTACTTTTGTACTTGCTGGACGATAGGCCACACAAATACTCTGCCACCGGGCACCAACAGAGGCTTGCTGTAGCAGCATCCTTGAACAATAATAGGCAAAGTAACTTCTAATTCCAGCGTCTTAAATTCAGTTGATACACGCGAGGAACCCGCGCGTCGGTAATTGTACGCTAAACATAGGTGAAAGTTGAACACCCGAAGTCGATCGAACGTAATTAACGAGTGATCAAGTCCCCCGCTTTGTTACGCACTAAGTATAACAAATCAATTAATTGGTAAACTGCTCCTCCCATGTCGCTCTGCTGACCGATGAAATTAAGATAGTAAACGATTTGCATTAGAAGTCGATTACCTGACACCACGAGTGCCTCGTTCGGGCCGCAAGTTACGAATCCGCAGCTCATGGTCAAAACGCGTAAAACGAAAACAATAGTTGCTGCAAAGTTTAAAGGGATCGAATTTTGCCGTAATCCCTCCACTCCCTCAATTGACGTCGCTATACTACGATGTCGTCATTCCTCTGCCGAGCCGAGATCGTATCGTACCTTATGCCGGGTTCGCAATGAATACATACGTACATACATACATACACAACGAATAACCGCGTAGCAGGCATTTAAAAATATTTTTATTTACAAATAACGACTTATAATACATTGACACGTCAGATGTGCAAAGTAAAATTAGAATCGCCTAAACTGTTTTTTGAACCTCTCGTAATGATAATCGTCGGTCGCCTTCTCTCCGTTATCTTTCCTCTTCCCTTTGTAATCTTCTCTGGGCACTGCTACCTTTTTCTTGTCGTCCGCGTCCTGTCTCGACTTTTGTATATCTGCGTCTTCTATGTTAACTAAAAGCAGAACAAGAACGATAAACTCGTGTCAAAGCTTAATTCGAATTAAAAGTTAATTAAACGAATAACGTACATCGATTGTGTTGTACGAAATTCACAGCCATGTTCGTTGGCACGAATTGCGAGGGGCCATCCTTCTTCCTGTGCCTGTCCCAAAGCAATTTCAATTTGGCTTCCTCCGTAGCTTCGATGTTACGAATTTTTGCTCTGGAAATATAAATGATAATTGCATAAAAAAACTTCCAAGAAAAACATCCAAGATATAGTAGTACAGTAATTATGCAAGTGACGTTACTCTATTCCAAGGTCCACTTCTGGGATACCGGACAACATTTGATTGGAAAGCATCTCTTCGCTCCTGTGCGCAGAGCTCTGTCTCAAATGCTCGGGTACTGCTTGCAAAGCTGCTTCTTCCGGCGAACAATAAGATCCTTTATCACTATTAGTTCCGTTTTCTGTCTTGTCATCGTTCTTGCATTTCCTCTTTGACAATTCTTCTTCGATATACTTCACCCTGAGAAAATCGAAACGAGTTTAATGAATCACTCCGTCAAACATTCAATCGTCATACAATGTTCTGATAACTACATCTCCTCGTCTTCGTCTCGTTTATTGGTTTCGGCATTGAACTGTGTGCCAATTCCTGTCTCATAAGCATCATTTTGCTTCAATTTGATATTCTTCAATGCAGCCATGTTTACCATTCCACCAGTTTTCACGTTGAAAGGGTCCGACTGTAAAAATAGAAAATCTTCGAGGAATTTTGTATTGTTTGTCAATTATAAATAGTGCCCGAACTTACGGTCATAACGTCAGGCGTCATGTTTTCTCCGAGAGCTAACCCAACGACGTTTACTCCCTTTGGTCTTTCACGAAGTTTCTGTATAATCTTCATCNGGTCTGAGTCTCTGGATCACCAAGTCCCTGCAATTTTTTACGTTCATTCATTTTTATGATCGATCCGACTCGTTGAGAATTGAAGGAGGAACACTTACGCTTTTATAGTTAACGCATATATGTACAGTGTGAACATACGTATCTGTTGCTTCATGAAAAATAACGTAACTCGATAATGATCTTCCAATACGTCGAATTCCATGCGTGACCGCGACTGTTCCATCATTGCGCGAATTTCGAAAGGAATATCCGGGTCCGGTATGTTCTCTGTCAAAGGAGTTTCGTTTCTGAACACGAACAGANCTCTTCCACCTTTTCCCTAAATAAATAAACGATCTGTCAATTTTAAATAGCGAATGGCATCGACTTGTTGTTTGTAACACATAATTATTACTTATTTTATGCACATTTGTTTATTTACCTGACAGATGCTTCTTCGTTTTCGTTGTCATCTTCGTCTGAAGAAACTTGTCGTTTCCTTAACTGTTTCTTCGAGCGCTTTTTAAACTGTATTTTATTCTCTTCTGTGCTGCTCATCTTGTAAAAATCGCGAGGAGCTACACGATCCTTATTTACAATTGAGTAGGGTTTAACTTCAGGTCTCTCGTAAGCGCAGTACATACATACATACATATATCGGATGACCAACACAATTGTACGTACGTACATATACGTATATACATACAAATCGAATTGGTTCGTATTAATTCATATGTGGATTTTGGAATTGATGAACTAGGTAATGAAGCCAGCAGATCTTCGCTATTCTTTTGCAACGACATTATGATCCACGTGTACAGAGATTTTCTTCGTCTGAAAACATAATTTATTTTCCATTTGGTAAATATACGGTTGTGCACCTGCGCAGGTGGGAGCTGAACGTCTGATTGACAGTTACATATATATATATATTCCTCAATGGTCTATACATATACTAGAGTGCACATCCTAAGCTTGTGAATATCGTGATTCTCCGAAAAGTATTTGACCATATTTTTGGTCATAATCGTAGACAGGCGTGCACGTATGGTCGCGGCTGTAAAAGTGCGTACAAGCAAAATCGGCGACTATCGCACGCGGATAATCTAAACTCAAAAAAGACGAGCCCCTGGCGTCTGGTGCTGAGTTGGCAGTCTTGACGGCGACAAGTTTGAGTTGTGTCGTCGTGTATCAAACTGCTATACATATATATGCGTACATACGTGCATTAAATGAATGGTGGTATATACACGCGTATTAGGTTGAATTCAAAGTGCGGGCTCAAAGTGCAGTAGGATGAGTGTACTTAAACGATAATACTTAAAAACAGATCGTTACTTAATGAGCCATGAGCGGGCAGAAGTTTCAATATGACGAGAGCGGCGGGACGTTTTTCTACTTTTTATTATCATTCTCCGCTCTGCTGCAGATACCGCTGACGTATTATTTCTGGCCACGTTGCCCCAAACAAGGTTAGACAATGACCGTTCATCTTATTCGGCTTTCGAGTTAATTAACGAATGATACCGCGCTCGAGCAGGCCCACCGTTCATTTGCATAATCCCTTTATTCGAGCCAGTTCGTCGTTTTCCGACCAAACACCGACTACCGTTTAATTACGGAGGTCCCGTTATCAGATGCCTAACAAGCTCGATAACGGAACATTTTGGTATGTAATCGTGAATAAAAAGTTCGATAATTACACGTGTGCTGTTCTTTAACTTGAAACCTGGTGACGCTGCTTCAAGAATTTTACACGGCTACTTCGACTAATTGTCCGCTCGTCCTTTTAATTTATATCATGTTTTTCGTCGTTCTACACTCGAAACGGATAATTGTACGAGTGTGTCTATTTTTATTCGCAAACAATTAAAGGAAATTCATCTTCGTAGACACTTAGAGAGTAATGACTTCGGTTCCATCTTCGATGAACACTTTAAAAGTGCCAACGAAAAGCGCCTGCTTTAATAATATTGATATATTTATTTAGATCCAGAACAAGAAGCAAAAGAGTGTCAGTGCGATGGATGTAAAAAGAAGAAAATTATCCTACGACAGAACAAACCTTGGAAAGAGACCAAAGCATTGTTCGAGTGAGCATCACCTTTTCGATTACCTTATTGTATTAATGATTCCGCAATAATCTGTTCATACAAAATTTGTTAAACGTTCTAGGAAATTTCTTATTATTCTGGGATGGGTAGTTCTCATCTTCTTAACGTACAAAGTGTCCCAATTCGATTATGAGATGGCGAATTTCGATCCGTTCGAAATACTCGGAGTTACCTCGGTAAGCAGATTCGACGACGTTCGACCAGAAGAAAATTGACTCGTTGCTTTCTCGTTCACAGAGCGCGAGTCAATCGGACATAAGAAAAGCGTACCGGAAACTGTCCTTGATCCTACATCCGGATAAAGAAACGGGAAATGAGAAAGCGTTCATGAGGTTAACTAAAGGTAACGACGACGAATGTTTGTGACAGGCAACGTTGCTCATGGTTTATTTCTTACAGCTTTCCAAGCTTTGACGGACGATGAAGCACGGAAGAACTGGGAAAAGTATGGAAATCCAGACGGGCCGGGCGCAATGAGCTTTGGTATAGCTTTGCCGTCCTGGATAGTCGAGAAGGAGAACTCGGTCTGGGTGTTGGGATTCTATTCGTTGGTGTTCATGTTCGTACTGCCGACTGCTGTTGGGATGTGGTGGTACAAGAGCATTCGTTACACCGGTGACCAAGTAATTTTCTATTCAATTTTATTCGACAGAGTTCGAGAATCGTAAATCGTTTCAATCGAAAACTTCTCGTTGATTCGTTAGGTACTGTTGGCAACTACCGAGTTGTATTACGTTTCTTTCATCCAATGCCCTTCGATGTCTCTGAAGAAAGTCATCATGATCCTCGCCGCCTCGTCAGAGTTCAATAAAAAACGAAATGCGGAGATAGTCGAAAGGTACACCGACAGTGAAGAAGTTTATTCGGTAAGTTATTTGTTGAAATCGGCCACGACACGAATTCGATTACATTTTTTTCATTTCGTTTTCAGCTTATTAAACAGTTGCCTGATCTCGAAGCAAAGAACAAAACGTTATGCGATCTGTATCCGATCAAAGCCAAAGCACTGATTCACGCTCACCTGGCGCGAATACCGTTGAACCCGGAGACATTGGAGAAAGACAAACAATACATAGTGAAGAAATGTCCTTATTTAATCCAAGAGATGGTGACTTGCGTGAACCGAGTGATTCTCTTGGCTTACGCGAAAAAAGGTGAGACACGAAGAAATGTTTTATAACGATTCGATGAATAACAAATATTTGTCTGTCAGTTCCGCATCTGCCAACTATAAAAACAGTGGAGAATTGCATGAAACTGTGCGCGATGATAGTGCAAGGGCTTTGGGAACACAAAAGCCCGATGTTACAGTTGCCGCATATAACCGAGGATAATTTAAAATGTTTCTTACCGAAAAAGGTACATGGTCCGCCGGTTCTCTTTTGTTTTTATTATTTCACTCGTTGTAGATTGAATTGAATTAATTTTTTCTCGCCAGCATCAAATCAAAAGTCTTCAACAGTTTGCACAATTGAAAGGAGAAGAGAGAAGACTGATACTCAAACATTTGTCGGACAGTCAATACGAGGACGTGATGAAAGTTCTTGGTAGCATGCCGTACATAGAATTCAAAGTTCGATCCGAAGGTAGAGATTTTCTATACGCGTAAAGGACGACGCGTGTTTCAAATATTTTAACGAATCGTCGCTTTGTTAGTGATCGACGACGAGAACCCGACCGTGTACACCGCTGGCGCTATCGTCACCGTGACGGTGTCGTTGACCCGGAAAGACATGAGGCATCTGTTCGGCGACGACACCGTTGAAGAGCAGAAGACGTCGTTGATCGACGAAAATAAATCGGGCAACAACGAAGGTGGCGAGGAGGTGTCGGAGGAACAGAATAATCAGGCGGCCGCGAAGAAGCCCGCGTGGCTCAGGCAGAAAAAGGGTCAGAAGAAGTCACACAAAAAGGGTCCTAGCAAAAAGTTCTCCGCGAAGAACGCCGTTAATAATGCTCAACAGAACTCGAACACTCCCAATTCGAGGAAAAAGGACGACAAGGACAAAGAGTCTTCCAGAGACAACAAGTCGGACGTCAGCGACAGCGACGTGGACAGCGACAGGAGTAAGGACGAGGACAGCGAGGAGAAGAAGGACGTGTCCGTCGACGACGACGACATCGAATGGGAAAGGTAAACGATTTCGTTCGTCGCGATCACCGAATTTGATTTAAACGTGCGTGAAAATCAGATTTCAGCAAAGGATTTCGAAGAGGGAGAAAGTGTTGGAGGGTAGGAGCAATATATCGCACGAAGTGCACTGTCCCCTGTTTCCGGACGTTAAACAGGAATACTGGTGGGTCTACATCTGCGACCGGAAGAGTCAAACGTTACTAACAACGCCTATTTACGTTACGTCGTTAGCGCAATTCGAGGAAGTGCAGTTGAAGTTCACCGCGCCTCGGTGGCCCGGCGTCTACACGTTCACCGTGTGCTTGCGTAGCGATTCCTACTTGGGCTTCGACCAGGCCCAGGACATCAAGGTAAACGAAACCTCCGACCGAAGATAATTTTACGAAATAGATCGTTTTTAAGGAGACGGATCGAAACAATTTTTTGCGTTTGTATTCACAGTTGGACGTGAAGGAAGCGCCGGAAATACCCACGGAACATCCTCAGTGGGATATTTCGGACGAGGAGACCGCGGAGGACCTTGACGCGGCCGACGAACATTCCGAGTACACGACCGACGAAGATATCAGTGACAATGAATAATATTTCTATGTTTAAGGAAGGAATCCTCGCGCGCGCGTATTTTTCCTCTTTTTTTTACTTGTTGAGTGTTAAACTTGGATACACACAAACATACAGACATGCATACATACACGATCGAACTTTTATACATACTGTGAAACTTGCATAATTGATGGTTGATGTACGTGGACAATCTAGATACAGAAGAAAAATGAAATATAAAAATAGTACACGGTGCGTTAAGAATTTCTCAGTGACGGAGAAAGTATAATTGTGAAAAAAACAAAGCGAAGAATCAATATTTATTTTAACATCGTTATTTAATCCTCAGTTCAGGATGTATATACAGTTTTTTTGATAAGAATACATTTTAAAATACGTGACGTACCCGTTTCTTAAAACTTCTCCTAATTTTTTGGTGAATCAACGTTAATAGGATCGCAGAGTGAAATCGGACCGATCTGATCGAGTGAAAGTCTGGTGTGGACAGTTCCAGTGTTTGTACTCGTTGAGCCGTGCAACGTTTTTGTTTGTTAATTCTAGGGTTATATATAAAGAACAGAACAGAACTGTTTTCTCCTTGAATCGGTCAGTGTTGCGTTCCTGCGACTATCGCGATGAAAGCCTTAGGCATTTGTATTGTGAGTATAGCTCGACTAAAATTTAAGCGTAATACTCGTAACTGTGTATTGTACATGTAAAGAAATAATTACCAATTTTCGTTTAGATAATAATTATTTTCTTTCTGCACTTAACAATCGAAATAGGTAAGTTTTATCATCTTAATTACATAAATATAAAACATCTTAACTATACACATTAAGGTAGTTGTTTCCTAAATCGAAAGTTCCTAAACGGTCGGCGTTTCATTTTGGTTTAGACTGCTCATCGTCATCGAAGTCGGCCAGATGGAGGATGAGAAAAAAGAGCACGGCGATCGGACCCACGTACTCGTACCTTAAAACTGACAAGAACGCGAATATTAAGTGGGGTGTGCGTCATTACGTTCCGAGAACGGTTAAATAATTAAACGAGAGCAAAAGATCGAGCGTTAAACACACACACACCTGTGGCTGGAGACTAAACAGATTTATGTATCTCTTCATTTCCTTCATGAGATTGTCCAATCTGGTGAAAATTAAAGGTATTTCATAACATCCATGTCATTTTTAAGCTAACTAATACGAAGACTATATTTCTATTAATCACTGAACACTTCCCGTTCTTCAACTTGCTTATAAAAAGTCTGTAACGTACGTGTTTCGTATCATCAGATTCTCGTATATCACGTCGTTCTCCGCGTCCATAATTAGTTTCTTTTCAATCGGATTTTCGTTTTTTTGTTCCTTTCGTAAGTTCAATGTATCTCGATTCTCGATCCGAGTCGTCTCAGAAGAATTCGATCGCTTCTTGCTATTAACGTTGTTGGACGCCGCGCCACAGATAACGTCTCGCAATTCACTTTGGTACGATGCCGTGATGAGAACGACCGAATGAAAGATCTTCTCTAACGTGAGATCACTTTCGAGTTTCGTTATTTGCCTGAAAGATGCATTCGTGGGGTTGTACTTCTTGTTTCTTATACAACGTAAAACTTTGTAAAGCATCTTACTACTCACTTGACAATGTCAAAANGGATTTTCGTTTTTTTGTTCCTTTCGTAAGTTCAATGTATCTCGATTCTCGATCCGAGTCGTCTCAGAAGAATTCGATCGCTTCTTGCTATTAACGTTGTTGGACGCCGCGCCACAGATAACGTCTCGCAATTCACTTTGGTACGATGCCGTGATGAGAACGACCGAATGAAAGATCTTCTCTAACGTGAGATCACTTTCGAGTTTCGTTATTTGCCTGAAAGATGCATTCGTGGGGTTGTACTTCTTGTTTCTTATACAACGTAAAACTTTGTAAAGCATCTTACTACTCACTTGACAATGTCAAAAGCATTTTCAGTACGACACTGTATCGGATGCACTTTCAGGAACTCGAATATCAACTTGACCATTTCTGTTGGCTCTGCGCCTCGAAGATATGGCTGTTGTTTTTGACACTCTATGTACAGTTTCACAGCCTTGTCATATCTAGATACAAACAAAAGAAAAAAACAGGTGTACCTGTCCCACGTATAATGTTCCAATATCAAGTTTCGGCATTGACTACAATTCCTTCTTACATGTTCGACATGTTTTGTCTTATGGAGTCGATCGTCTCGCTCGCATTCCTCAATTCCCTCTCCTGCTTCGGCGGATCGAATAGAGCTTTGAATTTGTTCGCGACCGTGACGAGATTTTTCAGTTTCGGGTCGTAAACATCCAAAATCGCTATGTTTTTCTTAGACTCTTCTTTTTGCCACGTGGCACGTGCCTTAGACAATTCGTCGCAAAGAGAATTTATGCTCGTCCAAGTCTCGGTTATCCTCTCGTAAAATGGTCTGAGTCTCTGGATCACCAAGTCCCTGCAATTTTTTACGTTCATTCATTTTTATGATCGATCCGACTCGTTGAGAATTGAAGGAGGAACACTTACGCTTTTATAGTTAACGCATATATGTACAGTGTGAACATACGTATCTGTTGCTTCATGAAAAATAACGTAACTCGATAATGATCTTCCAATACGTCGAATTCCATGCGTGACCGCGACTGTTCCATCATTGCGCGAATTTCGAAAGGAATATCCGGGTCCGGTATGTTCTCTGTCAAAGGAGTTTCGTTTCTGAACACGAACAGAAGTGGTTCCTGCGGCAGTCGAATAAACACGTACATATACGGAACAACGAAAAATGATTTGAAGTATGAATTAAAATAATTCTACCTTGATTTGCGACAAACAAGACGGCTGGTTCTCGACGAGAACTTTACCGTAATAATCCGTCAACAATTGACGAGTCACAGGTAAGGACTCATTAGCTTCTGCAATCATATTTTGCAGATGGGTGATCGTAGAGTTCTCGTCTATTTCGTAAGTGTCAATTTTATAGTCCGACACCGAAAATACGTAAATCATCTAAAGAGAAAAGTGATTGTTTTTTTACAATGACAAACAAGCTTGGTATTATACGAACGCAGAGACTCTCCGCGGCTTGCCAGATCGATTAAAACGTTGTATACGCATGTCAAATTACCTGTTTCGATAAAATCTCGTCTAGCAACTTGAATACCAGCACCTCTGACATTCCGTTCTCGGTCCTTCGCTTTCCTCTCTTCTTTGGATCCCATTGCAACACGAGTTTAAACCATTCCACTAGTTTGCTTCGTAGATTTCTAGTTTAAGAGAAGAGCAACACATTACACATATCTGTTCGTACCGTAATTCTTTTGTATATCAATTACTTTGATAAATTTGTAGGACTCAAGATGTCTTGACCGAAAACTACTTTTTTTCCTGCCTTAAAAGCGCAGATATCGTCGTATCCTTTATTTTTGATCAGTGTCATCCTAAAATATCGAGCATTTCAGTTGGTTAACAATTCAAATCAGGATTTTACCATCATTAATTAACGCACCAATTCATGGTGTGTTGCATTCCGTGCAGGAACGGCCTGATGCCGGTTGCTAGTTCATAAAAAAGAATTCCTAAGCTCCAGTAATCCACGGAACAGTTGTACTTCTTTTGCCACAACAATTCTGGAGCCAGATAATTCAGCGTACCGACCACAGAGCCCATCGTGCTATCCTCGCTAAGTATTTTCGCGTATCCCAAGTCTATCAACTTGTACGAAATCTGAAACATTCGTCTCCCTAGAGAACGATCAATGTTAATTAATTTGTAGCTCATTACTTACAGCACCGCATTCGTGTTGTAAAACAATGTTCTCTGGCTTTAAATCACGGTGAGTAATGCAACAGAAATGGAGATATTTCACCGCAGAGGATATATCTTTCATCGCTTTTACCACATCTCTTTCTTCCAATCCACAACAATTCTCCGGGTTGTTCAACGTCTAAAATTATATAAATGAAGAATAAGCGTAGTCTTAATTTCATACTTT
>SMSR01014854.1:35234-53052 GCA_019453355.1 Ceratina japonica | reverse complement strand
CACCGTTCGCGGGGATGATTAATATTTCATCGACGTCGGGGAGGGGGTGAACTATTCCTGCCCCGCGTTAAATATGAACAACTATTTTCCACGGGAATATTATTAATACTTGATACGAAACGAATTGAAAATATAAATTATTCACCGGCGCGTTGGACGCGGCGAGGGATGCATTGAGATTGATGAAAAGGCAATATCACGGATGCGGTCTGCGGGTGGAGGCAAGGCGCACACGTGTCCGGAGTTACAAACGCGCGCTCGGAGGATAAACGGCTTGACATATTAGCTAGTAGTTCGTTCGAGCGCGGCGGCTGAGACCGGGCCGGTGTCCCGAACGACTCTCGGCCGCTGGCTAACTCGGCGTTAACTTCGTGCCGGCTGTTTTGCCCGCCGCTTCCCGGTGTCCGACGGGACGGCGATATGGATATCGGAGATCGATGACCCCCGCTGCTGGATTCCTGCGCGCCAACCATTTCGTCAGCTTGTACAAAATTATTGATCGCGCGCCGGTCGCGAAAATAATTAACAGAAGAATGATTAGAAAAAGTGTAACGGATATACGAGCGTAAAAGAGATAAAGTATTGTAGAGAAGGTGATAGCGAATTATGCCAATACGGCTTTTTCCCCACTGAGAAAAAAACTCTGAACTATTTGGTGGCTCAATTGAGAGTTTTATTCATTCCTGATTATCCCGTCCACACAACAAGAACAAGAAACTTTGACGATAGAAATCGTCGATCGGCAAACATCGAACGGAAGTTTTTGAGCCGGGAATTTATTCCCGCCGATTAATCCTCGGTTGGTTAATGCTGTTTGAACGGCGCGGAACGGGGAGGTGAAGTAACACTTGGGAACGGGATAAGGGTCGTATTTCATCGGAAGGGCTGGGAAATAAAACATTCTTACGGCGCTGGTTCACAGGTATCAATTTAACTGGAGCATCGTACGCAGGAGCCAGTGGAAGCAGCGTTTCATTGCACGTGTGCGATTGAACGGTTACACGTACCTTGACCGATGCCTGCTCCGAGTGCCATTTGTCGGTGTTTCGAATCGCGTGTTGCTCCTTTCGTCGAACCCCAGGGTCATCTTTTATATCTCGAGCCTCTTGCTCAAAACAAAGAAATTGTTCTCTTCGGAGAGGAGGGGGGTGTAGATCGAAAAAGAAGATAATTGGACTGCGTTATGTACATCGAAACCGATCAATAATTACCTATCGGCGGGGCGTAATTGAAAACCGGTACCAAAAGAATCTCCGCGAACCAACGAGCTAAGCTCATTATCCTCGCTTTTAATTAAGTCAGCACGTTCTATCGACGAGCGGAGTAACGCCGTCGTGCAACTTTAAGCAGCTAACCTCTGTCGACGTGCGTGAGGATCAGAGATTCCTCTGGACGTCAGAGAGGGAAACAGGGAGGGAGAGCAATTTTAATCTCTGAATTTATCGATTGTAAATACAATTTATTGGGGAAATATAAATCGAAGAATGCAATGACTTTCGATGGTTGGAGGATGAAGTAGTCGTTTGGAGGTTTTCAGAGGGAAATTAGCAGTTAACCTTTGTGGAAATGTGTGAAGGTCAGACTTTCCTTTGGATATCAGAGAGAACCAGTTTTAATCTCTGAATTTATCGATAATAAATATGATTTATTTTGGAAATATAATAAATGCATCGAAGAATGCAATGACTTTCGATGAAGTAGTCATTTGAAGGTTTTCAGACGGAAAGTAGCAGCTATGTGGATGTGAGTGAAAGTCAGACCTTCCTCTGGATATCAGAGAGAACCAGTTTTAATCTCTGAATTTATCGATAATAAATATGATTTATTTTGGAAACANGTGTGAGGATCAGAGAGGGAAACAGGGAGGGAGAGCAATTTTAATCTCTGAATTTATCGATTGTAAATATAATTTATTGGGGAAATATAAATCGAAGAATGCAATGACTTTCGATGGTTCGAGGATGAAGTAGTCGTTTGGAGGTTTTCACAGGGAAATTAGCAGTTAACCTTTGTGGAAATGTGTGAAGGTCAGACTTTCCTTTGGATATCAGAGAGAACCAATTTTAATCTCTGAATTTATCGATAATAAATATGATTTATTTTGGAAACATAATAAATGCATCGAAGAATGCAATGACTTTCGATGGTTGGAGGATGAAGTAGTCATTTGAAGGTTTTCAGAGGGAAAGTAGCAGCTATGTGGATGTGAGTGAAAGTCAGACCTTCCTCTGGACATCAGAGAGGACCANACAAATGCATCGAAGAATGCAATGACTTTCGACGAAGTAGTCATTTGAAGGTTTTCAGAGGGAAAGTAGCAGCTACGTGGATGTGAGTGAAAGTCAGACCTTCCTCTGGACATCAGAGAGGACCAATTTTAATCTCTGAATTCCAATATCGATAATAAATAAAATTTATTTTGAAAACATAATAAATGCCTCAAAAAATCCAATGACTTTCGATGTCGTAATCGTTTGAAGCTTTCCAAAGGGAAAGTTCCCGCGGGTCCACCCGATTTTGTTTCCAGCTGAATATTCCGAAGCATTACAGAGCGCCGCGACGCCTCTGTCGTCCGCGTTCACCGCATCCGTATCTCTCGACTCGTATCAGAATTTAAAAGCAGCCGCGATAAAAGCGTGGTAAATTATAACAGCGTCCGAGTGGCAAGCTATATCAATCCGGCGTCATCGTTACTAATTACCACTTGTAAAACACAGAATCTTTCCCTTAATTAAACAACGTTGTTATTATTTTTCAACCCTCGCAGTGAATACACGTTAATAAGAAACTTAGGTTTTCATCTTCTTTGATGGAACTTCCGGCGACCTCGTTCTCTTATTAGCTTTGCAAGTTCTAATACCCAGCACGGGTATCACCGAAGTATCCGCAAGTTATCCCTTTAAACCTGAAGGGAACCCCGCGATTAAAATCGATACCCGACTCGGACGCTCCTCGGACGGTTATCGTCAACTTTACGGCGGCGTTCACCTCCTTCTGGCCAACGTTCGGGGGTGTGGCCCCGTAAAAAGTTAATGGAGATTCCTAGCGAGAGTCCGCGGTCGTTCCCGAGATCCGCTCGACGATATCGCGTTATTTTCGCGGAATCGTTAACGGGGAGGAGAATGAGGGGCCGGCACGCGGCCCTCCGTCGACGGATCGCTTTTAAAAACCGAGACGCTGTTTGGATTAGCGGCGGGAAGGGGTGGAGGGTTAACGGTCGATGAAAAGGGTGGCAAATTATCCGGCGGGGTCGGCCGGGCGACATTAAGGCCAGCGCAATCAGCGCCGGATTTCTTTGCCCCTTTCATTTTTTCCCGACCCTCTTATTCAATGTAACGTCGGCCAGAAGAAAGGGAATAAGCTTCATTTGACCGAATGTTTCCTTTCTTTACGCGCCGGCCCCGGCACCTAGGCTCCGTTATAGATTCCCTTCCCGGAACGGCGGGGATCGGTCCCTTTGACTATAGATACCTGGAATGCTGGTCTACTGTATCGCCACCATAATGAACATCTAAAATTTGGCAGAACTAAACGTGCAAATCAGTGTAGGTTCACACGTATAGACGTGTCGTACACTGCTAAATGATTGTACACCTGCAAATTCTAATTTCATACATAAAAAAAGTTGTGGAGCTTTGCGGTATCCAGGAATATGTATTCTTAAAATATGTAGCATAGCAGAAAAAGTGTTCAATATTTTTAAATTAGAAAATAAGATATTAGTTAAGAACTCAATAATATATAGTATTTCATTTGATGACAAAATCCTCTTTCATCCTTTTACGTTCTGAAATATCCTTCATTTTGAATACGTAAAAGAAAGTTTAATTAACAAATATACTAGATCCACAGTTTAAAAAAGAACGGGAAGAGAAAAGTTTGAAATTTCTAAGGGCTCAGCTATACTGTCTATTGTACATGATTTATATCCAGTGCTTTAGAATTGCCGCTCTTTGGTCACGTGTAGGTGTTGAAGGCGGAGCTTAAGTGTCTCACACTGTACAGTGTCGGTATCGCGTTCTTAACATGGGCAGCCTATGCAACTGGCAGTCCAGGTATATACATATAGTCAAAGATCGGTCCTCCTCCGGGCGGCGCACAATGCGGCCGGGATCGCGGTTCCGGGAAGCTTCCCGAGAATATTCCCAAGTGTAATCAATAGAATCTTGGAGATTATCCTGCTCGAGTTTCCTCGGCAAACGTCCGCGCAGGATATATTTCGTGGGGAAACACGCTCCGTCGACGATACACAAAATAAAAAATAAGAAGGGAAAGGCGGAGGGGAGAGGGAAACGATCGGAGAGATCAGGGATTCCGTGTTCCACGAAATCGAGATGGTTGTCGAGCGTGAGTTTCATAAGGCAGTAAGTCTCTGAAGGATCCTCTTGCGGCCGGCCCGATCTCCGCGGTCTGCCCCCGCCTCTCCGGGGGGGAAGGGGGGGGGCGGCGGGAAGCGTAATCTTCTTAAGAGCGCGTCGATCGACCGGACCGAGTCCACAGTTTTCCGGCTGCTTGCCTTCTTGAATTTCCACTTGTCCGCAGTCCCGTCGATTCGCAGTCGCCGCGTTTCCACGTCACCTGACTTATTCCCCCCCTTTTTTTTCTTCTCTCCCCCAAGACACTGTCCGACCCTTTTCGCGCACGACGATATTTACGATATATATATATATTTTCTTATATATATGTATATATTATATATCAGCCCCGTTCCCTCTCGGGCCCGGAGCCGTTCCAGCACTTCTCTGCGGGATTAACGAGTAATTGGAATTGGGAGTTCCCTTTTAAATAACCACTAGAAACGCTACAGGCTCGGTGGGGCTTAATTAATGAACGGTTCCGACTTTTTCATTTAAACGGCGGCACGCGGGGAAAGTTCTTGAGGAAATACCAGGAAACAGTTTTACGTAATCGGCCGCGTTAAACGGGGCTCCGTTGCCTGAAATCCGCAAGGATATCGAAACACCGCCAGGCGAAGGAGTTCGATTAAATTAGTCTGTGCGTCGGTCAAACAATGGCCGGTGGAAAAAGTTCCGGCGAACGAGTTTCCGGCGAGTTGGGGGGCGAAGGGGGCGTCCGCTCGAATGCGTGGAGTTCCCGTCCGGCCGGGTCCCGGACCGGTTCAAGGGACGTTTGAGAACGCACGGTACGTTTCCAGCCCCTTAGCCCCGGCCTCCTTCAAACCCTTTGCAAATTAACGAGATAATTGGAAAGGTCCGATGAAATTCACCGGGACACTCGCGACGCGGAAGAGTAAAAAAGAATCCGTCCCGACGGAAGGGGACAGGGTCTCTCTCTCTCTTTCTCTTGTTTTAATAAAACTCTATCGACGTTGTAACTCAATTTAAATCACTATAGGTCGCGGCGCGAGTCGAACTCGATTCGATGGCCGCCACTATTCGGATAAGCTTCCCGAACGACTATCTCTAACGAACTCGTTATTTTTAACAGCCACCTATACTTTTCTCTATTCTTTTTTTTATTAGTCCCTTGTTTCCGCGGCCCGCGAGCCTCGTATTCTCTTCCCTAGCAGCGACTTGCTACAGGAATAGCCGCAACACTGCCGTCGGAATGACGGCAAATACTCGCGGACGTACGTTCACGTTTATAAAATAAAATGCAATTGCAATTGAATTAAGGTTGTTCTCAACAAACTCAAAGTACTGAATAGCACTATGAAAAAAAATATATTTGATTCTTGAAATAAGAAAAAATATTGTAGAATTTTTTACAACTCCGATTACCGAACTTATATTCGAGAAAAAAATACTTAGTTGCTTCGTTTTACACGCTATATTGTATGTAGCGCAATATTATTAATATTATTAACACATTACTGTACAAAAACACTGTAGATGTTAATGCAAAATTGAGGTCTAAAAGTTGGAGATTTCTACTTTCTAATTATTGAATGAAAATGAGGGGTAGCCGAATTAATTGTTATTTTTGTCACTAGGACGTAAAATGAAATTTCACGGCCGAGTAGTGATCGTGCTTTGTGCACGAGGACCAGCGAAGCCGGTCCGAGTGACGCACGATCACTACTCGGCCGTGAAACTTTACGTCCGTGTGGCAAACATCATTTTTTGTTAGACTGTACTGTAGTAAAATTTGATTTTGCGGCCGGATTTCCGGACGTAAAATGCAATTTTACGTACTTGCGGCCGTAAAATCAAATTTTACGGTCTAGTATACCAAAAAAGATATTTAATGTTCAAGGAACAAAAAACTATGATTCGATAACCTCTTCCTTGTCTATCATATTAATGACTACGTCATTACTACACACGAGCAACATAACATTAATTTAATATTGCTACCTCTATACTAATATCAACTAAAACAATATTAAAATTAATAAATAAATTTAATAAACATCAATCAAGTTGAAATCAGAGGGTACAGTCATTCACAAAAGTCACTTAGAATCTCTTCTAATATTAAGGAAACTTGATTAAAAAGCCAGTATGAGAAGCAATTCACTAATTAA
The DNA here is from genome assembly GCA_019453355.1 of Ceratina japonica. Taxonomy (NCBI): domain Eukaryota; kingdom Metazoa; phylum Arthropoda; class Insecta; order Hymenoptera; family Apidae; genus Ceratina; species Ceratina japonica. Next base: position 46,565 of record SMSR01014854.1, on the reverse strand, counting down.
ACAAAAGCTTTCGGAATTAATTTATATTTTGAATACACAAAATATACATCATAAATGCCTTCATTGCCAATATATTGACAAATTTCGAATTTTATGTACTTTTGTCTCCGATTGTACCTCCAGAACATCCTTAAAAAAGGATTCGTTTATTCTATAAAAATCTGAGGACTCTGACGCGGTAATTAATTTTGAAGCTCCGATCGATTAGAAATTCCTAGTCGCAATCTCATGTTTATTCGGGAACCGGGAGAGAGTGAAGGGAAAGGGTCAGGGGGCAGAAAGGGAAAGGTACAGCCCGGTCCTCGTGTTCCTTTGAGCCTCTCCAGAGACGCGGCCTCGGAATTTAATAGGCTTCACTTTGAAACTACGGGGAAATTGATCCGCGCATCCCACGAATTTTCCCTTAGCCAGGAGCGTCACTCCGCTGGGAGCTGGCCGACTAATTTTGTTTAAAACCCCCCTAAGCCGGTAATATCCGGCCGGTGTTTACGCTTTATCGGCTGTCGTTCGATCCTACCCATCACCGTTACCCGAACCGACGTACTATTTATCATTCCAACGCTGCCCCTTTCGATTATTAATTATATCTTTTATACAGATATTCAGTTTTGAAAATTTATACAGTGGCAGTGCAATTTTATTGTCACTTTTTTATCTCTACTCGAAATTAAAAAATAAGTCAAATTTTGCAATAGATACGCATTAATATTCTTATATAAATTTGGATTTTCAAAGATGCAACGCAGAATTACCTCAGATTTTCATTTTTGAAAATTTATGTAGTGGCAGTGCAATTCTATTATTACTTCGTCAGATTTTTCTGTCGTTTTCATCTCAACTGGAAATTAAAAAAGAATCCAATTTTGCAATAGATATGCTTAGATAATTAATATTCTTAGACAGACTTAGATTTTCCAAAATCGTCCATTGCAGAATTGTTACTTTAGATTTTCATTTAAAAAATTTACATAGTGGCAGAGCAATTCTATTGTCACTTCGCCAGATTTTTCTGTCATTTTTATTTCTACTGGGAATTAAAAAATAATAAAAGTCAAATTTTACAATATATTTGTATTAATATTCTTAAACTTGGATTTTCAAAGATGCAACGCAGGATTACTTCAGATTTTTCTGCCGTCCCTCTGAGGGCTGTGTACATAATAAGTGTAATTTTGCAGTAATTACGCAAATAAGAAGGTAAAAGCTAACGAGCAATTTCTGGTCGTAAAGCGAGCCGCGAGCATTATTACAAAAGCCGAGGACAGGTTGTCCCGAAGACAGCGGCCGACGTCGTCGTCCTTTGCCAAGCATTCTGCAGTGCTCGCTTCCGGTTTTTTCCCCGGCGAAACGGCGACGCGGCGCAAGGATTTTAATTCGGTTTCTCGCGAGACGCTAGACGAGAAAAACCGCGGCGTTGAAAATTTAATGGTCGACCGCGCACAAAAGAAAGAGAGAGAAAGAGAATCATTTGGCAACGAACAATCGTTCCCCTAAAGAGTCCCAAAATAATATTACTGTTACATTAAAATTTATTCCCCTCGTACGAGCCGTAGTTTTAGATCTCGTGTTACACGGAATACTTGAGGTCCCCGAGCGTTGCTAAACGTGATCCGGCCTCCGGTTAGTCGCAAATTTCACCTCAGAATCTCAATCGTAAATTCCTGCGGTTAACCAGTCTAAACGTTCGACCGCACGCTAAATCGTCAAAAAGAGAATTCCAATCTCGACGCGGTGTTCGCCCCGTCAATTCCATCCTCCTCAGAGTCGACTGAATAATTAAATCAAATCTACCTCCTCTCAATTTTACAATTATTAAGAAAGCACCCCTGTAGAAATATATGAGGAAGTCGGACCCAATTCAGACGCGATTTTCGTACATCAGGTAGGAATCGGGTGCGAAGTCTATCCTCCCTGTTCGCCATTTTGCATCTACGCGTATGCAGATCGGGAATAACTTTAATGGACTGGCACGGCACTCCTGCGATTGCAAACAAACCGTTCTTGGAAACGCTGCTAGCAAGAGAAGAGGCGAGGATTTAAATAAAAAGGAACGATCTTGATTCAGGATCTTGGAGGGAAACCGAGAATCAATAAAATTTCCACTTTTCTCGCGCGGAGGCCAGGAACCAGGAGGAGGTGGAGGAGGAGGTGGAGGAGGAGGCGGAGGAGGAGAGAGGAGAGGAGAGGGCGAGAGCCCAGGCGGTGCGGCGAGAGCGCGAATCCAATTACAGAGCAAAGCTCGCGAGCGCGCGCGTAACTAAATTTCAATGCATGGGGTTACGCGTGAAGGGTTCAGTGGCCTCCGTTTCCCTGGGAACCTCTTTTCTCGCCGCCGGCTGCGGAGGAGTATTTCGTCGACAGTTTAAACTGCAGAAACGGCGAGCGCCAGGCGTTAACGGTAATCCCGGAGATCGAGCGAAAGATTATCTCTCGCCGGAGGAAGACGGCAACGACTCGGAAAATCGTAAGGAATCGTCGCGTCCCTGTTCGCAGCCCCGAATAATCTCCATTTGTCGCCGTGCCGTGCCACTGGCTCCCTGCTGGCTGCCTGCGACCCCGCTTTTCCCGACGACCGATGCGCCCCCGAGAAATGTAAACAATAAAGAGGGGGCGAGTCGCGGATCAGAAGCGCCGAACTGCGATCATCGGATCAACGAAACGCTTCGCTCGCCTCCGCGATTAGATCTACTTCGTTTAGGAATGTTCCCCGTTAAACGAACCGTGGAACGGCGGAATTCGCCGATCGAGCCGAGCGCGAAAGAAATGGAATTAATTAACTCGGATCGATCTCTCTCGCGGGGATGATAAATTATTTAATCTAACGTTGCAAAGGCGGTGGGGGTTGGGGGAGGCGAGGGAGAAAGTCGGGGAGAGACGGCCTTAGCAGGGTCGGACGTATGGCACCTCCCTTGGCGTGTACCGTATTAAATTTATGCCACTCGTATAGCTTTCGAAGGAGCGAGAGGAATGAAGCCTCGTGTAAATGAGAGATACAGATAGAGACGGCGGTATATATATAGGGGCGGCGTTCCCCCTCCTCCTCCTTCTCCTCCTCCTCCTTCTCCTCCTCCTCCTTCTCCTCCTCCTCCTTCGACCCCCGCCAGAAACGTACACCTTAATTCGTTCAATTTCGTGGCTCCTGCAAGAGTAATCGCGGCAGATTGGATGGCATTACCGGATCATAAAGGGCTCTGAGGGCGGGACAATTATGATAAGAAAGTAGGGCAACGTTGCCGATGGCAGCGACGCGCCACGAGATACCACGTGCCCGGCTGCCGCGTTCGAATCGCGTGGGTCATTCGATTTACGGAGGCCCATTATGCTTGTAATACATAGATACCCGTTTTAATTATCGTTCACTTCAAAGGAATCTACGGGCTTCTGATTCCCGACCTCGCAGATAGGATTCGTATCTTCTTACCAAGACGTACTTACTCCAACGCGAAACGCGTTCGGCTATTACCTCATTCCCTTAGCCGTTAATTATAATTAATGAAACTCCCGAGATACGAGCTTCGTTCTCTAGTAATACGAAAGATCTGAAATGTTTGTTGGAATATTATTGTTATTTAATACGAAGGAATTATTTGACCCGTTTGTTTTAGTGGTTATTTAAGTGGCCCAAGTCTGTTTTTACTTAAATTTAAGGGAGGTTGATGAAGTTTACTTAAAAGTTATATATCACATCGAAATACGATTTAAAAAATTAAAAGAAACTGCGTAATATAAGCCTGAGACAATATTTCAAGTTTAAAACAAAATTTGACTTCGTTCACAACACAGTTTGTTCAATATTTCAATGATAGATGAGAGAATTTCGTGATTTAGTATAATTCTAAATACTGTGTAATTATAATTCAAAACCAATCATTTTGACTAGTTTTTTAGTTAATTTGTGTACAGGGTTTATAATTTTATTATTGTATTCAAAGGTTGAGTTGCAAATAATACGAAGGAATTATTTGAGCCGTTTGTTTTAGTGGTTATTTAAGTGGCCCAAGTCTGTTTTTACTTAAATTTAAGGGAGGTTGATGAAGTTTACTTAAAAGTTATATATCACATCGAAATACGATTTAAAAAATTAAAAAAAACTGCGTAATATAAGCCTGAGACAATATTTCAAGGTTTAAAACAAAATTTGACTTCGTTTACAACACAGTTTATTCAATAAAATGATTAATAGATGAGAGAATTTCGTGATTTAATATAATTCTTAATACTGTGTAATTATAATTCAAAACCAATCGTTTTGATTAGTTTTTTAGTTAATTTGTGTACAGGGTTTATAATTTTATTGTTGTATTCAAAATAACTATTGAGGTTGAGTTGCAAATAATACGAAGGAATTATTTGAGCCGTTTATTTTGAAAGTGGCCTAAGTCCATTTAAGCTAGCGCTTCTGACGGTCTCAAAGCGGTTCTGCAATTGGAGACGAGGTGCGCGGCGTCTGGATTGAGAAGTTCGGAGCGAAGGTCGAGGCGCATTCAATATTTTAGTCGTCTAGAAAAATGCCGGGAAGCTCGTAATGAAATTAAATTCCCCGGCCGGCCGGGCGCGCTACCAATTGCACGAGTTGCCGTTTCCGTATTTCAATCCCGCGACGGAAGGAGTAAGGGTAATTAAATATGAAGCCGTAGCTGAAATTACATCGCCGCTCGTGTTCAAAACTCGACGCGTCTCCATTATTTATCATAATTTCTATTGCTTCCGCAGTGTTCCGCGGCGCGGGAACCGTGTTAACGCCACGTTTCGCGTGTTTTCGGGTTAAATTGCCTAAATACTTCGAAAGCTTCAACGGTACGTGTCCCGGCAATCGGGTTTTCGGCTAAACTGTTGCTTAAATTATTTCATACCTTTCTACCACCGGATCCAATCATTACGAAATTCCATGTTGTTCAAAATAGTGGCCTAACGTCCATTTTTCAAAACATAAAGCTGGCTATCTTAATATTTGTATTTCTACGTCATCTTTCCACTTTGAGAGAAATTGTAACTATTAAGTAATTTTGGAACAAAGAGAATATTTATATTACACGAAATATTGAGAAATAATTGCGAATCTTTGAACGGGACGCTGACAGTCTGTGTTCCATTTCTGTTTTCCTCGGGTTCTAATTGGAGATACTTTACTCACCCTGAAGAGGCAGCCGGGGGGAAACGGCCGGAGACGGTCGATGACGAAGCATCCGATGAGATATTTCATTTTCACTCGTTTATCTCTTTCAATGCTTCGGTTTAATTAGCATAAGTCTGTGGCGAGCGCGAAACGCGCGGGTCCATCCTCAGGGAAATTACTACGATTGCCGTGAAAATGTGCTCCGCCGGAAAACTCCTCCCTTATCTTTCATCCCCTTTCGGGGCCGGGTCCGGACAATAGGAGAGGCACGTTTCATCCGGAAGCCCTAAGTCTCTTCTGTCCATTAGCCGTTCAAGTATCGTCCACTCTTCATTCAATTTTTATACCCGGGACCGTCACCCGGACCGTCGACGCGGTTTGTTGACGTCAGCGACGCTGTGCAATTGTAAATCTTCCCGTTCCATATTTCACGCAGTCGTAAATTGGCCACCATCCAAATTTCAAACTCCATCGATTCCTTTATTCGCGTCGGCCTTTTGTCGGCCGCGTTTCATCCCGATATATCATGATATAATTTTCAAAGGTATTTCCCTTTCTTCGATATTTAATCCCAATCGCGACATGCATCGCAGTTTCGATTGAACAAAATTAGAGTATAATGAAATGAGTCGATGTTAAGGTTGTATGAGACAGAAGATCTCTGTTAAGAGTTTAAAAGTTGTATTGTAATTAATTTATAGTATAAAAGTTAGATATATTATAGTATTTAATATGAATATTTTTATTTAGGATTTAAATTTATACTAATTGTATACAAAATTGCACAATTCTGTCATTGTTGCACGGTAAGGTTGTATAAGCCATCTGTGTCAATAATTTGAAAGTTGTAATTAATTTATGGTATCAAATTTAGATATAGTATTTAATATGAACATTTTTATTTAGTATTTAAATTTATACTAATTGTATACAAAATTACAAAATTCTGTCATTGTTGCATTAACATTTTTTCATAAACGAAATCAACATTCTGTCATTCGAGATGAGAATTCAAGAAGTAATAACTTTTTTAACAGGCCTGCAAAGCTTCTAAAATTTTCTACGATGTTTCATTAACAAAACATCTAATAATTGTTAAAACTTCAATGCTCTATCATAGTTTTTATATAAGGATTCATGTAACTTAAACAAAAATAGTTAAATTTAGGCCCTTTGTTTAATCATTCTTCTACCGTCTTAGATTTTCGCTTGTCTGACCAGTGCCGGGGTTGTTCTACTGACGCGAGTCTTCTATTTTTACAACAGTTACGACGTTGCAGTAACAGGACTTTATCAATAGTCTCGCAAAATTTATAAAATTTTCTACAATGTTTCATTAACAAAATATCTAATAATTGTTAAAACTTCAATGCTGTATCATAGTTCTTATATAAGGATTCATGTAACTTAAACAAAAATAGTTAAATTGAGGACCTTTGCTTAATCATTGTTCCACCGTCTTAGATTTTCGCTTGTCTGACCAGTGCCAGGGTTCTTCCACTGACGCGAGTCTTCTATTTTTACAACAGTTACGACGTTGCAGTAACAGGACTTTATCAATAGTCTCGCAAAATTTCTAAAATTTTCTACAATGTTCCATTAACAAAACATCTAATAATTGTTAAAACTTCAATGCTGTATCATAGTTCTTATATAAGGATTCATGTAACTTAAACAAAAATAGTTAAATTGAGGACCTTTGCTTAATCATTGTTCCACCGTCTTAGATTTTCACTTGTCTGACCAGTGCCAGGGTTCTTCCACTGACGCGAGTCTTCTACTTTTACAACAGTTACGACGTTGCAGTAACAGGACTTTATCAATAGTCTCGCAAAATTTATAAAATTTTCTACAATGTTTCATTAACAAAATATCTAATAATTGCTAAAACTTCAATGCTCTATCATAGTTTTTATATAAGGATTCATGTAACTTAAACAAAAATAGTTAAATTGAGGACCTTTGCTTAATCATTGTTCTACCGTCTTAGATTTTCGCTTGTCTGACCAGTGCCAGGGTTCTTCCACTGACGCGAGTCTTCTATTTTTACAGCTGTAACGACGTTGCAATAACAGGAGCGGCGTTATCTCGGCGAGCACGCTGCTTGGCTCCCATGCACGCGCGAAGATCTATGCGTCGATAAACTCGCCATCATCGTCCTTATCTGGACGCCATAATCCCGGCTGTGTCACTGGCTAGGCTCGGCACAGAATGCTCCATTACAGCCGCAGCCGGGGTTGTTGCTTTCGCGGCTCATTGTCCGACTAACTGTGCCCTGTCACGCCCCACTAAATCTACTTAAGATCACAAAAAACATTATCAATTCAAGCCTCCAATTTCTAACTAAACTTCTAACACCAATTCAACCAGTCAATTTTGATGTGACATATAATAAAAAAATAGCAGAAGGTATAACAATGTTCAATTGTATTTTCTGTGATGGAGGCAAAAAATAATGATTTGAATTCTTAGGCAATGAAATCGTGGTTAATTAGTGGGTCAAGTGTGCTCGAGAACATAAGGGCTAGTCGAGACCTTTCCCTTGAGAAATCGTGCCTCTGTTTTCCAAGATATAATGCATCCTCGAAACATTGATCTCCATTTATTGATTTTATTATTAAAACTATTTTCATTGTGATTAATTCTACTTGCATCTGCACATTTCCAAACCTGTTTATTAATTCTTCTAAGACGTTATTTTCGTAATTGCGAGCGAGTATGAGTGTTTATGAAAGTTGATAATGAAATTAACGCGTAAATAACGAGAAGCTGATTAACGGGCGCTGATACGCCGGGGGCTTTTAACGCGCACGACAAACATTTAGCGCCGATGTTATTACCAACCCTTCCCCTGTATTAATTAACAACGAGTAACGCTGCGTTCTGCCGGTGTTTGCGAATCGATTACAGCCGCTAATACTTATTTTAACCCCGGCGCGAGGAAACGAGCGTCAATGATAATCGAACACGAAAACAAGCGTCACGTTCGCAAGGGCGGGAGGGAGGTAGAGGCGGGGGTCGTTGTTAAATCGAAGATCCAGCGTCGATGCGAGGAAGGGGGGAGGAAACTCGATTGACGGAGCGAGGGAGGGTATCCAATTCGTTTTGCTTCGCGACAGTCAGTTTTCTTGGGCGCCGGTGCGCGAGATATTTAATAAAAAAGTTGACATTTCCTTCGGGGCCTCGTGCCTCATTTTTGTTAGCCAGTCGCGTCGGGGATAGAGGATTCCTCCCGGTCCCGCTCCCTGCGACGTCGTTAGGCCGACCGAATCCTCGCATCATCTTCGGATAAACAACGTTCCACCCTTGTTCTCTCTCTCCTACGGCGCTCATTCGACTCTGACGACCGACCATCTGTTACCTCGCTTCATCTTCTCCCGACGGGAGATCGCGAAAACATGGGTTTTGATCGATCGCGCCTTACGTCACGTACGAACTTGTCCAATATTTCGCGGTTACCCTCTCCCTACCATGTTTCGGGGTATTATTTACCCCACGGCTTCCTCGATGATCGACCAACTGTTGTTCCGTAATGAAAATCGTCGTTTACGATGTTTTCCGAATGGCGTCCGACGGCTCATCTTAACGTTGTATGAACTCTTATGACAAATAACAATTATTTGATGTTTTCTTAATAAAACACAGCAGAGAATTTTTAAATTTTGCAAGCCTATTCATAAAATCCTGTTATTGTAACGTCGTAACTGTTGTAAAAATAGAGACTCGTGTCAGTAGAACAACCCTGGCATTGGTCAGACAAGCGAAAATCTAAGACGGTAGAACAATGATTAAGCAAAGGGCCTCAATTTAACTATTTTTATTAAATTTCCATGAATCCTTATATAAAAACTATGATAGATCTTTAAAGTTTTAACAATTATTAGATATTTTATTAATGAAACATTGTAGAAAATTTTAGAAATTTTGAGAGCCTATTAAAAAAGATATTACGATTTGAATTCTTGTGTCGAATGATAGAATTTTTACTTCTTTTATGAAAAAATATGAATGCAATGACAGAATTTTATAATTTTGTATAAAACTTAATTGAAACACGATTTGAGAATATTTTAAACGCGATAAAGAATAATTTAAACACGACTTAAGAATATTTTAAAGTTGAAATAATGTCAATTCCGAGGATATTGTTTAATCGATCAAATAAATGGTTTCAAATTCTTCTGTTAGGAATAAAAAGAGGACGAACTTTCTATTATTACTCTATTAAATTAAATTGCATTGAAATCTAAAAAATAGCATATTAGTTTACAAAATTATCGACAGATTTAGTGTTAAACAAATATTACAAAAATTTTATTATAATCATTTTTTAAAATTCTTACCCCTCATCCCTTTTCATAAAATTGATTTAATCATGTAACACGAGATTATGTAACATCGTTCAAATGAACGGTTCAAATTTTTCTGTAAGGAATAAAAAGAGGACGAACCTTGTATTATTACTCTCTTAAATTAAATTGCATAGAATCTAAAAAATAGCATGTTAATATACAAAATTATCGACAGATTTAGTGTTGAACAAATATTACAAAAATTTTATCATAATCATTTTTTAAATTCTTAACCCTTCTTACTCTGATCCCATTTTATAAAATTGATCTAATCATGTAACAGATTATGTAAAATACTGAAAAATTGTTCACATATGAATAATTCACGTGTACTCTAAATACGCTACATCTCCCTATGAAGTATGGGAGTTCTATCGTTTTCTAATAGTTTACTCGAGGAGGTGTCAGGATTGATTCCGGAGGAGGTCTATCGCGTAGCACATATCAGTATCTGGCGGCGAAAGATGATACCGGCGGGGAACATTACACCGGGACAGATTTAATCGGTGAGCAAATTTGCTCGATCGAAATATTCGTAGCGACGTCCGGATCCTCGACGCGGCATTCAACGCCCGAGCGTCGCGCGACGCGTCGCGCCGTTGAAGGCGCGGGGCATTTCGATTTTATCGGACGTGCGCGATACATTATTTCAGCCGGTGAATAAATTTGCCGGAGCACTGTCAATATTTGATACGATGTGCAAACAGTTTCGTGTGCCGGCAACGCCTCTAACGTACTTTACATATTCATAAACCTCCGCAGTTTCATCCGTCGCGTCAGACCGTTACCAATCGAAACGTCCTACCCTTCGTTGTTGTTTTTTTTTGTTTTGTTTCTTTTTGTTCGCGCAAAATTTCAACCATTGTTTCGGCGTACGAATCCGTGGCACATAAAATAAATTCATGATGCAACCCCGTGATCTGGAATAATTATTTATATCGCTCGTGTTTACACCTTCGCTTCAGAAAATTGCATACTATTTCCTTTTGTGTTAAAAACGACGCGTTCGAATTTTTAATACGGAGTACAGAGTCGACGCGGATATAATTGTATTGGGTAAAAAACAAAACGGTCGTTCGACGTCGGATGATTTCCCGGATACAAAAGAAACCTCTTTCTGCTCGTTGCGCCTCAAAGTCCCGCGAGCTCACGAGATCGTGTTTCTTGATAAAAATGGCAGGGTATCTCTGAAGATTTTCTTAAGAGAGCCGGGGATCGCGGGCGTAAGAAAGCAGAAAATGGAAGAGATACGATCAAGCGCTACTGGGTTTCCGGGAGCGAACTCAATTTCTAAATGCAATGTCGTCGCTTTAGCGTCGCAGGAGATTTCTCCTTTGGAAAACGTGTTGCGAAATAGATAACGCCTAGCCCGCCGTCGGTTTGATGCGTCGTCGCGATAATGCTCCAATCTTTTTACGTCGCGGGACAAAAGACTTTAGGAGCTCAATCTTTCCAGGAATTCAAACGATCGGAATCGAATTGGGATATTAAGCTGTAAAATTTCACGTTCACTTTGAATAATACTTTATCACCAGATTTATCATTGTAACGTTGTTGCGTCTCATTTAAGCAACGCGAGTTCATCGACTAGCGCTTGTGAAAGGAGCTTACACTACGGATCCTGTCTTAAACACAAGAGATTTCGGCTGTACTCAAGTCGACTGAATTACCTGTGTTCAAGAATCAGAAACTTATGCTAGTTGGCGAACGCTGTTCCTCAAGTTCCATAATCGAATTAGTTCAGAAATACTCTACTGGTACTTTGATCGTTTTCTCTAATGTTTAGAGCTGTTTTTAAGGGAAGATGGAATGTTGAGTCAAAAATCGATGAGTACTTCATATAATTATTTTGCATATAGCTAA
>SMSR01014854.1:21286-31717 GCA_019453355.1 Ceratina japonica | reverse complement strand
TTTGTATAGTTTTTATTGTGGGAATTACAATCGGAGACAAAAGTACATGAAATTCGAAATTCGTCAATATATTTAGGAAATGTAAAAATGATGGTTAAATTTTTTGCGACGGAATTTCTTTATGTTATTTTGCAAGGCAGAACAGTCGGACAGAGACTCGGAGAGTCGACTGTAAACGGGTATCGATATTCGTTCCGGGGGGTTGATTTTTCTATGAGAGTTTTCGGAAACAGAAATGAAATGCAGATGAATGTATGGCGCGAGCGTGTGAAACGAGTTCGCAGCGAATTCGAGTCGCTTTTGTAAAAAACGCTCGGCCGCAGAAAAAAGGTTATACAATCCGATACTTGCGGAATTGACTTTCTGTCCGACGGAATGTAACGCCGCTGTTCGACGCCAATTCCGAACGATTCCTGAGTTGAAACTCCTCGATTTAATCAAGCTTATTATTTTAAGAATCCTGGAAATCTGGTTTCGCAATTTTTATTGTACAGTCTGAGGTTGTATGAGCTGTAAGAATTTTGCAAAAAAGTTTAAAATATGCAATGAAAGCTGTGTCCAATATTTGAGGCAATGAAATGAATTAAAAAAAATGATTATTAAGGAGTCGGGTTTATAAAATTATAAAGTCATAAGGAATTTTTGACGCATGTTTTCTAATATTCTAATTCCTAGTTTTGGTATTTTTTTATTGGACTGTACGCAACTTGCAACTGTCTACATTGTCTATATGTTTTGTAATTCTTACTTTTGTATAATTTTTATTGTGGGAGTTACAATCGGAGACAAAAGTACATAAAATTCGAAATTCGTCAATATATTGGCAACGAAGGTCATTTATTGTATTAAAAATATAGATTAATTCCGAAAGTTTTGTATATATTATATAATAGTCTACTTCTATATATTCTACTACAAACTTTAATACGAATTAAAATAATTACAATATTATATTTCTTAATACAAATTTTTCCATAAGTGCATAAAATCTGCAGTCTAATTATGAGATTAGTTTTAAAACGCTGAAGTATTATACAGAACTGATAAAAAATGATAATTGAAAAACAACCATAAATCTAGAGAAATGCCTCATCAAATAAGACTGCAATCTTGAAATACATTTAATAATTCGTAATATCTAAGACACATTAATGGTATCAAAAGACGATGGAGCCAGGGAAGACGGTAGAGTTTTTGCGATTTTTTAATTTTCATGGTCTTTATAATTTTCATTTACATTTACATTTCATTTTTCATTAATCATCATTCACTATATTTCTTAATACAAATTTTTCTATAAATGCATGAAATCTGCAGTCTAATTATGAGATTAGTTTTAAAACCCTGAAATATTATACAGAATAGATAAAAAATGCTATATATTGAAGTACAAGGACAAATCTGCACAAATCGCTCATGAAATAAAACTGCAATCTCGAAATAGATTTAACAATTCGTACATCCAAGACACGTTAATGGTATCAAAAGGCGTTGTAGCCAAGGAAGTCGGTAGAATCGGCGAGTTTTTGCGATTTTTTAATTTTCATGGAAACAATATTTCCTTCTCGAAGAAAAAGTTTAAACCCCGGTATTGTTGCGCAATAGAAACGCGAAGTAACGAGCGCAAAAAGCACGGTCCAATAAAGCGGCGGATAAAATTGGGCGGAGGACGTAGGTATCCAGTGAAAAGTCTCGCGTTCCATTTTAGAAAATATTTCGGAAGCGCGAGTCCGAGCGGTTGCTCCAAGAAATACGGCTAAATAAAAGACGGCGAGATACGACTCCTAGATGGTAAAATACGAGAGGCGGGATCATGGGAAAAGCAATCAGAGGAAGACATGTTATTAAAAAGGAAATAAACGTTACCAGCTTTATAATTGATTTTCTCCATTTAAAAGAAAATTTCATATTTCTAATAAAATTTCTAAATAACTGCATTTCTCGTGTTCTAAATTCACGTCACAATTTTATTTCATCGCTGTACGACAGATTTAGTAATAAAAACTGAAATCTAAATTCAGATTTTATTCCACGATTTTGACAGAATTATAAAAATATCGAATCTACGAGGAACTGATAGCCAGAAACATTTTATTTCGCACAGAAATTCATATCTATAATATGAAACGAACGAAAGTTACGTCGAAGATTACATTAACATCCCGCCTCCGCTCCTCGCGCCTCCTTTATGCAATTCCTTAATAATCCTTAGACAATGCGAGCACGGCGAGTCGTTTTGTCCGTTAATGAACGCTTTGGTTAAGAACAGGGGCATAATTGAGTCCGAATTAAATCTCGGTCGTTACGCTGCAAACGTTTGCCCCTTGTCAGAGTGTTTCGCAGAAACGAGGTGCGATGAATTTATTCGAGTTCCTCATTTTTTCCGGGAACATTATCGCGACGCTCGCGAGCGCGACGAAGACGGAGACTTCTCCCTTTATTAAGTCGTATCGAATAGCGTTCGCCGGTTTCCTCGCGCGGAATCAGGTCTCTTAATAAGCCGGGGATCTGGGGAGAAGCCGGCGAATGAAATATTTAATTCGTTCCGGTTCGTTTACGAGCCCGCTCGAATTCGGTCCCAAAGGCGGCTCGGATCTAATTCCCAAAAAGTTCTTTCAATTTTTCTCGGAACCAATTATCCCGGCCGTTCCGCGCCGCGTATTGGATTCCCTTCTGCGCGCGCCAATTCTTCCGCGAGGAAAAACCGGGTAAACGGACCAATCACGGCTACGGGAAATCGAATCGCGTCGTTTGAACACTATTGCTCGTACAGGTGTATACGTGCGCGTCGCGTGGTAAAGCGTGATTTGTTGAATTATGACCGAGGCCGCTGTCCGCCGCAGCGATCATGCTCGCGTGTGTCCCGCAACCCCCTATTAGCATACTAAATCCGATTGACGTACTCGGCTCGCGTTCGTGAACCCTCGTTTTAATTACCCCGAACGCGATACGTCGCGTGTCGCCGCCCAGATAATGCTTCCGCTCACTTGTATCCCAAGGAATCTCTCCCCCTTCCAATCAACTACTTGACCACGTTATTACGTCGCTTCTCACGAAATTCAAATCCAAAATTACTAAATGGATAAAGGAATCTTTTATGAATCATTGTAGTAATACGTTGTTTATTATACAGGGTGTCCGATTGTAAAAAATCTTGAAAACAGGCGATTTAAAAAAAAAACATATTGACAGACGTCTTTTAGTGTTTTGATTGGGAAATCATATGGCACTACTAGTTTTTTAATGCGTGGACGTTATTAACCCTTTGGGTTCGGATTTATTTGAGAAAATATTTGCATGTGGAACAGATATAATTTTTGGTTTCTCGGAGTTGTATGTGAAAGCAGTACATTTTACGTAAGAATTTATTTATTTCTAAAATATTGGTGGCATATGTAGTATTAAGATGTCTTCAAGTAATTAGAATTGCAAAACAAAAATAGATTAATATGCTTATAACAAACGCAAGTGAATGACGTGTCTCAGACGTCAAATGTACCCAACGGGTTAAAGTCATTTCAAGGTCATTTTGTCTTTTTTTTATCATAAACCCATATTTTTTATTTCGAAATCACATTCGACGCAAAAAGGTGGATGATTTCTATTTGAAACATTCTTTTGTATTGTCAATAGTTAACGAGTATTTTGCAATAAACTGACTTTCATATATATATAAATAATAATAATGTAACGAGTTAATTAACAAAAAACGAGAAAGTCAGTTTATTGCAAAATACTCGTTAACACGAGAGAAACTACTATTGTAGTGACAGAAAAATGTACAGGATCATTCTTCTGGAGGACGTCAATATCTACAACTTTTGTTTGAAACATTTTTCGAAATTCCAGGAAAAAAGAATTTTCAATTTTCCAAGATTTTCCTAAGATCTCTCCAGATTTTGCGAAAATCTCGTTTTTCTTCAATTACTCTTAAAGCATTCAACTTACAGGAAAATCGGAAACTTTTTTTAGCTGACGATTAGGGCTACAATTTCTGCATGAAACATTTGAAAAAGACAAAATGATCTTGAAATGACGTTGAAAACGCCCACGCATTAAAAAACTAGTAATGCCATCTGACTCCCCACTTGAAACACTAAAGGACATCAGTTTATTTTTAAACACTAAACACTAAACACTAAACACTAAACACACTTTAAACACTAAACACTAAACACTTTAACACTTTAACACTAAACACTAAACACTAAACACTAAACACTAAACACTAAACACTAAACACT
Source organism: Ceratina japonica (assembly GCA_019453355.1). Classification (NCBI taxonomy): domain Eukaryota; kingdom Metazoa; phylum Arthropoda; class Insecta; order Hymenoptera; family Apidae; genus Ceratina; species Ceratina japonica. Next base: position 27,473 of record SMSR01014854.1, on the reverse strand, counting down.
AAACACTAAACACTAAACACTAAAGGATATCAGTTTATTTTTCTTTAATTACCATGTTTTCGAGATTTTCTACAACACACACCCTGTATATTTTTTATAAACTTCATAACGCACACTTTTATAGAGAGGTCAGAATGGTCGGTGAATTTTGCTTGTCGGGTGTCGTTAGCGCGGGGGTGAACGCGCACCGATGATTATTGGATCGTTTCAATTTCGTAGCACGAACAGGCTGGTCAATAATGCAGCACGCAATTTAGCAACTTACGTGCGGTCTAACGAGAGTTCGCCGCTGGATCTTTAATGTTTTCCAGGAGCCCGGCCATTAAATCGAAACGACCGAGCTAATGTTGTCGTTCTTGCCGCGGCGCAAAGAAACCCGACGCGTTCAATTTTCCGCCCCCGGGAAAACATTTTCCCTTCTAATAACCCCGATGACTCACCGCGGGATTTCGTCGGGCCTTAAAATCCCGTTTCGAGATTATCGCCCGGGAACTTCCACGTTAATTGGGCGTGTATTCAGTTTGGAAGCATCGATAATCCGTTTCCACCTACGGGCACTGTCAGAAGTTTATCGGGGTTCGCATGAAAAATGGATCTTTAAGGATGCGCAGCGCGGGACTATCGAGTGTCAGCGTTACCGATCGATCACACGGGTAATTTTATTGATTACAGCCGGTGCGAGAGACGGGGGCGGCAGGAAGTACCCGGTGATCGTGTTCGTACACGGCGAGAGCTACGAGTGGAGCAGCGGCAACCCTTACGACGGCAGCGTCCTGGCGAGCTACGGAGGCGTCGTCGTCGTCACCATTAACTACAGACTCGGCATTTTGGGTGAGCGACTTCCCTCGTTTAAATAAATAAGAACGTCGAACTCGCGTGCACGCATACAGTGACGTCCATAAATATTCGGACACATTTCGAACAACGATTATTCTTAGCCAGCTCCTACGTACATGTGCACCGTGTCCCGCTAGGAGACGCACGCATACGCAGCAGCTGGCTAAGAATAATTGTTACTAGCCGTACATTATTACAATATTCCCGAAACGTCGGTTTGAATTTAATTTTTGGGAGCCACTGGTCAGTGTCTCTGATATCCAACTCACGCGGCGATCAGGGAAGAAAATTTCGTAGAACGACGTCTGAGTGGCCGAATTAATTTCGATCCCTCGACGAGCGTCTGCGAGTTTAAACTTCGTCACCCAGTTCCTGGAAATTCAGGGAACGCGGGCCGGCATACCTGCCACAGAGGCGAGCCGATCGTTAGCGCTTCGAATGTTCCCTTAATTACGTGCGTGCAGAAGTTCGTTCGGGATGCGCGGAGCGAGAAAGAGAGAGAGAGAGAGAGAGTGGGCCGCCCCCCAAGGCCCATCGATGGAACGGGACGGACGCTGGTCATTAGCACCGCGAGTGGGCGCGCTCGCGCGCGTGTATCTCAGAGCCCGGCTCGGAATTAGTTACTTTCGTTACCCGCGGTTGTTGCAACCTCTTTTCGACGACACGGCTCCACGGCAACATTGGAATATATTTGACCCCGCGCTCAAACCCTCCGGGCTGTGTTCCGCGAAACTTTCGTTCCGCCGAAATTTCTGATTCCGGTTGGAATACAATCCTGACAAAAATGAGCTCGATTAATCTCAGCCGACTACAGTCAGCAATAGAAATTTAGGAGCAAAGATTGTCTCCCATATTAATTTTTCAAAAATCTTCTAGTACATTTCATGCATTTACATATTGCTTCTTTTATGAGCAACAATATTTTAAGAGATAAATGATTTAGATAAACTAACTTAATTTTTTGTGGTCTTTTAAAAGGCTTAGTTTACTATGTAATGTGTAACAAACAATTGAAATCGATTAGTATTCGTCAAAATCGCGAAAAAAAAGGAAAGATGATGATATTTAACTTTTTTATTGGAGAATACATGGAAATATGTGCCATTTTCCTGTTACCAAAATGTGGGACGTTTTCTATACTGCCACCAAATCATATCTGATTAGAGATAATAAAAAGAGATATCAAATCTGATTAGAAAATCGAAAGGACCAAGTGACACTCCTCTAATTAATGAATTAGACGTACGAACATAAATGCCTCCCATCTTAGTATCAAAACTGATAACCATAACTGCTGACACTGAATATTCGACAACCTATGTATATTAAAGGGTTAGCCAAAAGTACCTTTAGGATTTCTTGTCATTCTCATTTATTTCTACAATGACAGATAATTTTAACAACGAAGTATACGATTACAAAACGTGTTACAGTTATTAAAATTTATTTTGATAATCAATATTCAATAAAAGATAGCCATCGTAAATTATGTGATTTTTTCGGCATCGGAGCACGATTCAAAATTTGGTTAAGAAATTTGATCAAACTGGATCATGATAAACCATAGTCTGGCAGACCAAAAACAGTTTAGTCGAATGAAAACATTTCACCAGATTCATAATGTAGTGTGAAATAACTTATATTCAGTTTTTGAAAAAAATGTGGACATAGACCACTTTCATAATCATGAGCACAAATGTTATCGAAAACTTTTATTTTCTAATTGATGCTGTTGATTTGGCAGATATCGTTTGTCATAAGCAATACCTGATAATTAAATAAAAAACCAATAAAATTAAGAAGGAAAAAACTTCATGTAATCTAATTTGGATAACCCTGTATAAATTACCTCAAGTTTCATTTGAAACTGTGAAAATATTGAAGGCATTATAAATGATTTATTTTTGGATCAAGTATTATTTGTAATTTGTATTATTGATTGAGGAATTGAGTCGAATGTAGTGGAAAGGTGGAATTGGATTCTGTTTATGTCGTTGCGGATATATTGAAAAATTGTAAGGAATATAGGAAAGTGCATATTGCCGCGTGGCCAGGCGGAGGAGGATGCCGGAAAGTAGGTGCGGGTTGCCAGGCAACGGTAGCAACCAAATCTAATAGGAAACTCATTACGGCCAGGTCTTCCGTTTCGGCAAACTAAATTCTTGACTCTGCCTCCGTTTCCGTGACAGTGACGGCCGCCATTCTGGCCCTCTCGCACCGTCAATATACGCCTCGGTCTCTCTACCGCTATGATATATTCCACGCGGCGACGTCAGCATGATTCTTCGACGTCTCCCTGCGAGAGGGAATCGTAGCCCGTGTCGTCGATAAGGGACACGTGTTTCTGGAAATGAACCGATCGACGCGACGGGACTAGATGGAACCCGACGCCCAACGGAGATTGATCGATATTTTACGCCGATTGTCATTGCGAGCTCGCTTCCTGTAATTAGGACCAACGTACTAACCGAGCGGATAGACAATAACCCAAGTCATCTTCCCAGGGTTCCAATCTGATACGAATAAAATCAACTATCACCTCGTGTTCGAAAAATTATTCCACGATTCCAAGTGAAACGATTCTTTTTTTTTCAAAGTCTCGTTCAATTCCACGTATAACAAAAAAAATTTTTCATTATCTACGAGTTTTGCTAGTGAAGTACACACGATTACATTTTCAGAACATTTTTTCGCGAAATGGCGATTGTTTTAACAAAAAATCATGTTTTCGACGGAAGCATAAGGGGGACATAACCCCTTAATAATACTATAATAGTGATTTAATTTTTTATGCTTAAAATTTGCTCCTTAAAATTATACATTTTGCATAAATAATTAAATTTTTTATTTATTTAATAATCAAATTTAGGAATGCACCTTGTTATGTGAAATTATGTTAAAAGATATTTAATGCGTCTATTCTTGGAATATAATTTAGCTGACTGACGAGGACGGTAAATAGGAATTTTTAAGCCGCGCCGTTAATTTCCCATGGAGATGAAGCTGGGAATCAAGTTTCAACGTGCTTTTTCAACCCTTTTCTCTGTTGTTCCTGCGGCGCCGTTAAAGTGACGCGGTCCGGTACGTGATCTGCGAAACGCCGGCGATATAACGAGATTCCGGTTTCTTGAATTACATTCCCCCGCATTTTGCATGTCAGGATTTCCAACATTTAACTCTGACAAATGCGGCAGTTGCAAAAAAAGCCTGCTATTGTGGTTACAACAGATTTCTCACTTCGCTTTAATGAAATGCTGTAGGAGAATTACGGCACGAACGTATGTAACGAGAAAACTAACGAATACCAACTTGGGTATATATTTAATTATGTTCGAAGGTGGAGGTTCAATATTCTTGACGCCATGATTCCTCATTTTGCTTGATTAAAATGCTTTGAGAAATAATTCTCGTTTATCTCGAATAATTCAGGAGTAATCAATTAATTAACTCGTTCATCGCCAATTATTCCTTAACGAGTCAAGTTCAAAGGAAATTGTGTAGGGTTTTCTTTGTATCTGAAAACTGAAGGTGCGACTTCTGTTTGAAACATTTTTCGCTAAGACGAAGAAAATGTTCTTATAATAGACAATTTTATATATTTATATGTTTATTTTATTAATTATTGATGCTAGCGAAAAAATTTTTATACAAAGGTTGTAGGTATTAACATCCTCTACAAAAAAACGTTCTGTGAATTTTTCTTCTAACTTCGATATTTAACGATTTATTTATGGTTAATCGGTATTTTATGAGTTCTAACAAAATCTGTGTATTTCCACTATCGAAACAGCCAACTTTTGGAAAAAAATTTCGTTTTTCGTCAATTCCTCCTAAACCGTAGGATCTAGAGGCAAATTGCAATAGAGCTTCTTTGTAGCTGATAACTAGAGCTGCAAGTTTTGTTTGAATGATTTTTCGCTAGCGTCAACAGTTAACGAGTATTTCACAAAAAGCGAAAAAGCAATTTATTGCAAAATACTCGTTAACTATTCACGATAGAGAAAAATGTTTCATACAGAACTTGCAGCTCTAGTCGGTGCCTATAACTTTCGTTTGAAACATTTTTCGCTAGTGACAACGGACAAACGATTATTGGGAAAAAACTGTTTTCTCGTCAAATCTGAGGGAAATATCTCTTGGAAAAATCTCCGAAAAATTGAAAATTCTTTTTTTTCGGAATTTCGAAAAATGGTTTAAGTAAAGGTTGTAGGTACTGTTACTAGCTACAAGAAAGGTGGTATACAATTTTCTCCTACCTCCGACATTTAACGAGTTATGAGCATTTTATTGGTACTGACAAAATCCAGCCATTCGATCAGTTGAAATCAGGAAACTTTTGGCAAAATATTTCGTTATTCCGCAATTACTCCTAAACCGTAGGATCTACAGCAAAATTTCAAGAGCGACTCTTTGTAGCTGCNTTATTTATTTAAACGAGGGAAGTCGCTCACCCAAAATGCCGAGTCTGTAGTTAATGGTGACGACGACGACGCCTCCGTAGCTCGCCAGGACGCTGCCGTCGTAAGGGTTGCCGCTGCTCCACTCGTAGCTCTCGCCGTGTACGAACACGATCACCGGGTACTTCCTGCCGCCCCCGTCTCTCGCACCGGCTGTAATCAATAAAATTACCCGTGTGATCGATCGGTAACGCTGACACTCGATAGTCCCGCGCTGCGCATCCTTAAAGATCCATTTTTCATGCGAACCCCGATAAACTTCTGACAGTGCCCGTAGGTGGAAACGGATTATCGATGCTTCCAAACTGAATACACGCCCAATTAACGTGGAAGTTCCCGGGCGATAATCTCGAAACGGGATTTTAAGGCCCGACGAAATCCCGCGGTGAGTCATCGGGGTTATTAGAAGGGAAAATGTTTTCCCGGGGGCGGAAAATTGAACGCGTCGGGTTTCTTTGCGCCGCGGCAAGAACGACAACATTAGCTCGGTCGTTTCGATTTAATGGCCGGGCTCCTGGAAAACATTAAAGATCCAGCGGCGAACTCTCGTTAGACCGCACGTAAGTTGCTAAATTGCGTGCTGCATTATTGANCAGCCATTCGATCAGTTGAAATCAGGAAACTTTTGGCAAAATATTTCGTTTTTCCGCAATTACTCCTAAACCGTAGGATCTACAGCAAAATTTCAAGAGCGACTCTTTGTAGCTANAAAAAATATACAGGGTGTGTGTTGTAGAAAATCTCGAAAACATGGTAATTAAAGAAAAATAAACTGATATCCTTTAGTGTTTAGTGTTTAGTGTTTAGTGTTTAGTGTTTAGTGTTTAGTGTTTAGTGTTTAGTGTTTAGTGTTTAGTGTTAAAGTGTTAAAGTGTTTAGTGTTTAGTGTTTAA
>SMSR01014847.1:53829-73228 GCA_019453355.1 Ceratina japonica | reverse complement strand
AAAAAAAAAAAGGAACCGCGTATCGTATATTTTCGGATAACGAACGAAATTCTTTTTTACCCCTTCGAAACTTGCCACGCTCGTATTTCAGTTTCACGCGTACATGGCTGCATGCATGTATCTCGTCATTAGACTGCGGATTTTTATGCAATATCGTTTTACGATATCGGATTAAAAAGTGTAGTTTTATAATTTAAAAACTGGAATATACCGTCAGCTCCTAATATTTTTATACACAGCAGATATAGTATTTCAATAAATCCATCAAACCCACGGTCCGCTCGTCATTAAACGCTGAATCCGAGCTGAAACGTTTGTGATAGAAACTGTGCAATTTAAGAAACGTTCTTAACACACCGAGCACTCGCTTCAATGAACCGTATTCGCCTGTGTACTCGATCGCGAGTAGAAAAGAAGGATTTGAACACTCTCAAAGTAAACGTTTCCACTTCCTAAGTCCAAATATTTGCTTTGAGAGTGCGTACATATCTGAGATAATGTTGCACGATTCAAGTAAACGAACTGAACTTACTCGGCACGGTAGTAGAGCAGCTCCCACAAAGCCATCGCTATGTTCTCCCCCATCTGAAACATAATAATAATAATAACCAGTCAGGACATAAAAGAAAAGTTCGCTTGTACGAGACAAACTTATAATCGAAAAACAAACTAATTTCTGTTTCTAATACATTTTATATTTTAACACTAAAACTCATCTCTCATTCTCCTCTCCCATCCTCCCTATTAAAAGTCACCTACACTATGAAATAAATAAATAAATAAATAAAGAAGAATCGATTTTTTGAAAACTATGGCCGGTATTCATAGTTCGAACTTATACATATAAGATCGAATCTTAAACATTTAATTCAAGTTCTTGTTCTCTAAAAAACTAAAAATATAGAATAGACAGGGATTGCAAATGCTTAAAAAAATCTTTAAAATAAGTAACAACTATGAACACCGGTTTATGTAACGTGACCAGGTGGTGGGTAAGTGGTTCAATTCGTTGGATATCCACACGGAGGAGCTGGTCTGGTCTCGCGGTACCAAAGACATACCGATCTCTGCCTGCTCGCTGCCCTGCGAGCCAGGTATGATAAAGAAGCAACAGGGTGACACTTGTTGCTGGGTCTGCGACCAGTGCGAAGAGTACGAGTACGTCTACGACGAGTACACCTGCGTGGACTGCGGTCCGGGTAAATGGCCGCACGAGGACAAGCGCGGTTGCTACCAGCTGCCCATCAACCACATTAGGTGGGACAGCGCGTTCGCAATCGCCCCGGCGGTGATTTCGTGCCTTGGCATCGTCGCCACCCTCGCGGTCGCCTGCCTGCTCTTCCACCACAGGGACACGCCCGTGGTGAGGGCGTCGGGCCGCGAGCTGACGATCATTCTGCTGGCCGGGGTGCTCGTCTGTTACCTGAACACGTTCCTGTTGCTCGCGACCCCGACCACGGTCACCTGCATCCTCCAGAGGTTCGGCGTGGGCGTCAGCTTCAGCGCCGTGTACGGCGCGCTCCTCACCAAAACGAACCGAATCGCGCGGATCTTCGACTCCGCGTCGAGGTCCGCCGTCAGGCCAAAATACATCAGTCCCGCGTCCCAAGTCTGCATCGCGGCGGCACTAATCGCGTTACAGGTGAGAGAGGATCGACCGTACGTTCTCTATTGTGCTCGTCTCAGAGCGGATCCCTCTTCGACGCTTAAGCGGAACGANTATTAAAAGTCACCTACACTATGAAATAAATAAATAAATAAATAAAGAAGAATCGATTTTTTGAAAACTATGGCCGGTATTCATAGTTCGAACTTATACATATAAGATCGAATCTTAAACATTTAATTCAAGTTCTTGTTCTCTAAAAAACTAAAAATATAGAATAGACAGGGATTGCAAATGCTTAAAAAAATCTTTAAAATAAGTAACAACTATGAACACCGGTTTATGTAACGTGACCAGGTGGTGGGTAAGTGGTTCAATTCGTTGGATATCCACACGGAGGAGCTGGTCTGGTCTCGCGGTACCAAAGACATACCGATCTCTGCCTGCTCGCTGCCCTGCGAGCCAGGTATGATAAAGAAGCAACAGGGTGACACTTGTTGCTGGGTCTGCGACCAGTGCGAAGAGTACGAGTACGTCTACGACGAGTACACCTGCGTGGACTGCGGTCCGGGTAAATGGCCGCACGAGGACAAGCGCGGTTGCTACCAGCTGCCCATCAACCACATTAGGTGGGACAGCGCGTTCGCAATCGCCCCGGCGGTGATTTCGTGCCTTGGCATCGTCGCCACCCTCGCGGTCGCCTGCCTGCTCTTCCACCACAGGGACACGCCCGTGGTGAGGGCGTCGGGCCGCGAGCTGACGATCATTCTGCTGGCCGGGGTGCTCGTCTGTTACCTGAACACGTTCCTGTTGCTCGCGACCCCGACCACGGTCACCTGCATCCTCCAGAGGTTCGGCGTGGGCGTCAGCTTCAGCGCCGTGTACGGCGCGCTCCTCACCAAAACGAACCGAATCGCGCGGATCTTCGACTCCGCGTCGAGGTCCGCCGTCAGGCCAAAATACATCAGTCCCGCGTCCCAAGTCTGCATCGCGGCGGCACTAATCGCGTTACAGGTGAGAGAGGATCGACCGTACGTTCTCTATTGTGCTCGTCTCAGAGCGGATCCCTCTTCGACGCTTAAGCGGAACGACGAGAGTAATTCCTCTTCGTTCCGCGAGGGAAGCCAGACGAAATATCTTCCAGCTTGAGATTCGTAATTAAACCAGGTGGTGCTGACTCTGGTCTGGATGATAATCGAACCTCCGGGCACGCGATTCTTCTACCCCGACCGGAAGCAGGTGATCCTCAAGTGCAACATCCAGGACATGAGCTTCCTGTTCTCGCAGCTGTACAACGCGTTATTGATCCTCATCTCGACGGTGTACGCCGTGAAGACGCGCAAGATCCCGGAGAACTTCAACGAGAGCAAGTTCATCGGCTTCACCATGTACACCACGTGCATCATCTGGCTGGCATTCGTCCCGATATATTTTGGCACTGGAAACGCCCACGAGACCCAGATCACGACGCTGTGCGTCGCGATCAGTCTCAGCGCCACCGTCACCCTCGTCTGCCTCTACTCCCCCAAAGTCTACATTATCGTCTTCCAGCCGGACAAGAATATCCGGAGGAAGGTCACCATGGGCGACAAATTCAAGAAACAGGGCAGCAGCGCTGGCACCTCATCCATCACCAAATGTGAGTAACAAATTCACGATTTCGCATAAAATCAGACGCGTTCGTCTGACAATGGAAAAATGCTGCTTCACATAATTATTATACGTATAATAAAAATGTTCGCGATGGGAAACGCTTAATGGCAAACAGCTGATCCTATTATCATCCGAGATTAAGATTCAGTTTAGTATTTCATGAAGCGGGGAAGGGCGCTAAGCGTTTCCCATAAAAGGAAGACGCGGTTGATCGATTGCCCGGCGGTGAATATAATGTTCGGTATAAAAAGGGAGCTCTCTCTCTTTGCCCGGGATGATAAAGGGCGACTAATAATGCCCGAATCCGCTGACTCGTTCGCAAATTATGAAGCCCGGGCCGAAACACCGAGGTTCGGCTCGCTGCCAACGCCTTGTACCTCGGCCATATCTCTCGACCATATTTTCTTTATAGTCGGCGCACTTGATCCACGCGAGGTCGCGGGATCTCGAGTACGAGAGACAACAAAATAAAACCTCGAGGGCCGAACGTGTATTTTTAACCCACCCTTATCGCGACGCTCGCAAAAATTGTTGCGGTTACCGGCTGAAACTGCTCTCAACTGTTCGCCGTACGAAACTACACCACCCTATCCTCGTATCGTAGGTCTTAAGACGCTTTCAGATCTTAAGTATATCGTTTATAAAAAGATCCGACGAATCCAGCGAAGTTGAAACGTTGAATTAAACCATTAAATTAATTATACGCTTGTAATTAGGCGATCGCGAGTCGTTCGGTATCGGTTGTTATCTTCTCGTAAGACGAGACGCTCTTGTGAACCGCACAATGAAGATCAGGCTCGTAACGAGGCGAAATTATGCGAGTCGAGGATAATATTTTCCGGCGATACTTAACGCAGATCGGTGGATCGAGCTCTCGTCCAATTTCCGTATGGAAATCGATTCTCCCATTACCACTGTCTATTGTAATTACGGACTAGTTACACAGGCGGGCGTGCAATCACCGGGGATTACGGCCCGGGGAACGATAATGGCCGGAATTGTTCTTGCTGCGCTAAATTATTAAGTTAATTCTTGGATCTGGCGCAGTCACGTCCATTTATCTCCCTCGCCGGGTATCTTGCTCGCGAGAGAAAGCCCCCGGGAACCCTTTTCTGTTCTACGGGATCCTAGATATGAAAGTTTCATGAAATCCAGGTGGACCGGACACGTCCGGCGCTCTGTTGCTCCCTCGAAAGTTAAATTGGAATCTTGCTTAATCTTCCTCGAATCGCGCGATCCCGAAGAAATTCATTTCGTCGCGACGATATCATCGTCCCTGCGGTGCCAATTTACCTGTTGTTGGCTCCCCGCCTGCACGTCGGATATTACGAATTATTCGAACGATTTAAGTGAGAAGAATTCGCCTGACCAATTCTTATTAAACTGCCGTTACCGAATGACAAAAGACTCGGACGAGCAAACCGATTCCATTCACTCGCCATCTTGAGTATTTCTTATCAAATAATTTGCGAATATATAAAATAATCGATACTCACTTTGCTTTGATATGAGATTTTTTTACCAAGGAATGACTAACATTCCCCGGGACGAAATTTAAGAGTGGAAACGTCCGAGGGGCAGGAATGTTTCGGGACATGTATGAAATATTTGGCCCGGTATGAAGTGGGAATTCCGGGATAACGTTGCTAGATTCCAGGATCTTAGTCGTTGGTCGGCAATCTAAAATCAAGGTTGCTTCTTGCCGGATCGATCAGCCGGAATGTATTATTAACTACGTACTAATTATCCGTTCGTTAACGGAGGAGCCGAAACACGCAGTTAATATTGTATAAGAGGGAATACGTCGTTCCGCCGATCGAACCTCTTAACGCTAATTACAATCGACATTTTTCATTCCCGAGAGAGCCCTGGAACTTGTCCTTGTTCGCACCGTCGCCTGCCATCATCGCCATCAACAATGTTTCATTTTTTATCTTCCTATAAGGACGTCCTCCTGGCCGCAGAAAAATTGTATAAATGGATAAAGCCCGCGGCTAGGTGTCGGTGTCGCCCGTCCGGCTTGACGCAAGCCGAGGGGAGGCGAAAGAAATGTTTCGGACGGGGGAAGGAGGGTGTAGAGGTTTCTATCCAAACATCGATTCCAATTAAAGCAGTTGAACCGGGGCGATCGGCCGGCGGTGGCTGCCGTTTGTTCTTGGCCAACTACTCCGTAGTCAAGTTTCGAAACTGTGAACGGTTGGAAATTTTCATTTCCGAGGCGGTGTTCCGAGGCAAGTTTAAACTGCGTCCGCCCGACTTTTCCCCGAGCCTATTGCGCGAAACTTTCACTAATTACACGACACCGCGCTTTCGTTGTTCCCGCCGCGCGGAATTAGCGCAATTTTCGCTTTTCAATGCGCCGATTCCGACCAACGAGCACCCGGCTTGTTTTGTCCCCGTCAAGCTGTTGTCGCAGAATTTCATAATTAAACGTTGCCACCGAGGGTTGTTCAAAGTTTGTTTAGCGCGAATTAACCGCTGAACGCGACGGGGCTTCCAAGGGGGAAACGTTAGCCGCTGGGCTTTAATGGGCTTTAATGGTCAACGAGTATTTCTCTCTGTACCGACGGCGGCCGTCGCCGTCTTCCTATGTGAAAACGATATTCAACCTAATGACCCGACACTCTCGATCGTAAATGGTATCTCGGTGCCATTAAAACCCTCCATGTCGTCTTTCACGAGCATCATCAACCCCTCGCTCGAGTGTATGGTCGTAAGAGTATATAACCTCGTAAATCAAAGCGACCTACAGTATTCGACGCGCTCTGTACGCGATACATATATTTCCAGGCTAAATGCACGTACTCCCCGAAGTGCCACTTCGGCCTGAATCGACGCGACGCGTAATCTTATAACGGTAACAACGATTTTTGTCACACGCCGCTGCGGACTTTCTATAAAAGCGGAGAGCACACGCTTTTATATTTCGATACAAATCTACGTAGATTTGAAGTTTCAGCTTCTGCTTTATTTAGTATAAAAATCCGCAGTCTGATTCGGTTTCAGATACGGGCTGCGAGCTGGCCAGCGAGAGCATGCCGCTTCAGAGCGCGTTAACGGCGGCGGTTCAGACGTCGGTAGGCGTGACGGAGATCTCCCTGGCGTCGAACACGTCGCAGACGGGCAAAACTAATAACGAGCAAGTGGCGCAAGTATAGGAGGAGGCGCAGCCGTCGTCGTCGCGGCTCAGATTTTCACCGAGGACTCGTTGTCCTGGCCGCAAGCCAAAAGAGGACCTCGCGCGCGAGTGAACAGTGCTACACCCGGCCCCGGCGAGGAGGAGCGTCGTCGCCGAGATAAACTTTCCCTTTTGATTCGGTGAAAAATTTGCCGCGCGCTCCTCCTCGCCGCGGCTCGATCTGATCGCGAGTGACGCGTTACGTGCTGCGAAAATAATATAAAGAAGTCACTTCCGGTTCCTGTGACTGCTGGTTCCTAGGACGTCGTCGTCGATGATCGTGAGTAAGCTCAACTTCAATGAGGATAAAGAACTCAACTATACGTCGCAATGTACATACGCTTAACTAACTAGATCCTTGGATAATTTTATGCGCCGGGCCGTCCTTACTTTTCGATTCCTCGCCGGCCGGCTGCTATCTCGCTCGTAAACGCGAGTCAACAAAAAATTGAAAAGAATTCGGCCAGCCCGGCGCATACATAACGAGGACGGAGTCTTTGTAAGCTCTATCGGAAACCTGCGTTGCCTATTGAGAATTCAGTTACGCGATCGTATCGTCACTGTCGTCCTCGTTCGCTCATTATATCGAGATCACTCGTATCGCGATCGCTGTTGTCGTTATTGTTACTGTTAAAAACGGTTATCTACGTGAATTATATATGAACGATACACACGCAGACGTAAAACATACGTACAATGTAATAAGTATATTACGCGCGAGCCGCCGCTGGCACGAGCCTGAAACGAATCGTCAATGAGAACTAAGCGCAGTTGAATAATAGAGCAAACAATTCCCCCCGTTTATCTAAATGGAGATCGAGAAAACGCGTACGCGCGCACGCGTTTCGCGTTTCTCCGGTTGTCAAAGCAGAGGTATCTTGAAAAATTGTTACAAATCGTCGAGCGCCGGACTCGGCGACGATCGTATCGTTTATTGATTTAACGATCTGGCTAATTGACGCGATTAAAACGGAGGGAGGAACGCGTGTATTCGGTCGACGACAATTAAATTGGATCACGGTTAATAATGACGGGGAGTTTTCTCACCGGTATACATATTTAGCGCTCGAAATGACCGGGTGTGCGCTCGGTTGATAGTCGCGACTCGTGCCAGGTGAATTATTCTGTCGGAAACGGTTCGCTCACGCATATGTAATTAGCTTGTTCGAGTGATCGACGTATACTGCTCATTGTCCACTCTATCCCCCACTGTAGAACGGCGGCAGACGAAAAATTATTTACATTCCGGCGAGATGTATATATACATAACGTACTGTTTTAGATAGGGGCGCATACATATACATATTACACACGTACATGTACACAGAGACACGGATTAAATCGCTGCGCGAGTTCTCACGTGTTTTTCCTCCGATTGCATAAGTTGTTAATTTTATTCACTCGGCCGATCCGCTATTGGATCCACTTGGAATTAATTAAGCGAGATTGTTTGTTACCATCGGGCACGGGCTCCAATTCCCCCCATTCCTCCCCCACTTGAATTTTGCAAGGATCCGACGATTCCTTCTGTCTAAAACTAATGTCAATTCTTCCGAGCAGACACCAGACCGTCCCCGATGGATCGTTATCGTTCGACTGCGAATAAGACGCGTTTATAAGCAAGTTGAATGTACAGAAAATACGACGTCGCATGCGAAATTGAGATGATAATAAAAAATCCGCAGTCCGGTCATCGTTTCTATCGGCTGATCAATGTTTAACGAGTTGAACGTTCCAGAGGTTTATTTCTGTTGTTTCTAAATGAAAATTCTTCGGCGACCGCGCGAATCGCTAATACGGAGTTACCAGTCAATAAAGACGGATCGTGAAAATAAGCGCGATTCGATGGCTCGTGCGACGTTTCGGCACGATGACTCGAGGCGCGAGGGAGTGCAAGTAACAGTGACAGGGGAAAGAACGGCAGGAAAATTTTGAAACTAGGCCGGCTGACAAAGTAAGCGCGACGCAATTCAATGACACGCTATCACTTTCATGAACGGTAGACAATAATAAATAAATCGGTTTAAGGCGGACTCCAACAAAACCTGGCTCGACCAAATATAAGTATCAGAATTTTCACTCGACCCGTTCTCAATGATTTCCCAGACGTTGCGGCTAGTGGCGTTTAGTCCTTAGTTCGAGGAATGTTCCAAGATTACAGTTCGATCGAATAAACATTGTTAACTGAACACGTGATCTTCGGAGGTAGCGGAAGGTTACAAAATTCTGTCGTTGAGGAGTGAATAAAAGCTGATGGGAGCGTCGTACAAAAAAAAGATAACTTTGTATCTTTTATTATAACACCGAGCATTCAATTAGACTTGTCCCGTCGAAGGAAACACGCCTGTTTCTTTTTTATTGGTTTACCGAACCTGCATCCCTCCCGTCTCCAAAACTAAATAAAAAAATTGTTAATTAAATCTTCATTGGAAGCACGCGTATTATACGTGTCCAATGAAAATGAGCGCTAATTAAATATACGAACCTGGGTTCCGGGGTCCGTATTAAAATTAATGAACTCGTTTATATATCGAACTCAATCGGCATTGAAATATCATCGCATCGATTGCTCGATAGTTCATAATAGAATTCTCAATTATTATTATACCGTCCAAATTACATATTCATCTTATGCATTTATTAAATCGATCCGGACGTGGTTGCATAATTTGTTTACACATGCATCATGGAAGATAACCATTATCTCTGCATCCGGGCTGATGCATCTTTTAAAATTCGGGATTGATCGCAATGAGGAGCTCGTAACTTATGGAACTGTAATCGGATTTCGGTGACCGATAAATTAGCAGCGCGACGGGTAATCGAATTACCCGGCCGTTTTCGGCTTTGCGTGCATAGCCCGAGCGTTTTAAGTATCGCGAGATAACGAGAACTGTCTTGCGAGCGGAAAACGCTATGGTAAGAGAAAAATAATGGCGAGCCTGGTGCTCCTAATTGGATCGCAATTTAGTGGCGAACGGTAATCATATTCCGTGGAAGAAAATTAAATTCCGTCACGATGTCCGATCTCCATTAACGCTTAGCTAAATTGGAGTGCATTTCTGATACCTTCGGCGTCGGGGGCCGATCGATTTTTCGATTTTATTACGGCTATCATCAGCGGCTAAAACCTGCAGGAATAAAACACAACCCGGTATTACTTATTTCTTTCGAACGTCGCGATGAACTTCACTGTTTATACAACCGTCGTCGTTATGCGAGCATTGTTCTACATTTGAATACTCGCTAACCCGAATGGGAATATTCATGATTTTGTATAACACAGAACCGAATCTTTCTCATCTTCTCCTCGACTAGAACGGCGGGCCCGAGAATAAATCCCGGCAAAACGTACCGATATATCCGATTGAGGGAAAGCGCGCGTCTAGTAGTTTACGTTTGTAAGAAAAAAAAACGTTATCCATCGCGCCGAAGCGGGCGATTAATATGCTGATTCGATGTGCATTAAATTTAAATACGTTTAAAATCTGTGCCGGAGCCCGGGGCGTCCAAACCTTCTTGGCAACCGGTGATAAACAGGCGCAAACTTTGCAAGAAGTAAGTAACGTTCGGTGCACCGGAACCGCGAGTCGGCGAGTATTTTTCGTGCAAAACAATCCTGCCTTTCAACAGAGCCACTGACGCGTTACGCAACATTCCATGGATAAACACGAATATTTACGATAATACCGAACGCGATAACAGCGAGCGCCGCTTGCTTGGGAGACGCACTGCTTTGCATCATAATCGACGATCTCCGTTTCGGTAACGGTCTTCCTCGGGAAAAAGTGTTGCGAGATAAAACGTTCCGCCCGAACAATCGTCCACACGTTATGGCTCTCGCGTGGAGGTTCACGACGTTAACGATTCTGGTAAGGATACATCCTCGACTTTCGTTGTTCGCCGCCCGTGATATACAACTAAGAGATTATTTCACTCTCTCGGCAAACATGTTTGCTCCGTGCTCGCTAGGCAAGTGAGAATAAAATCGGTAGTATTCTACAATGAACAGTGCCGTGGCATCTCGACAGTTTTCGCTCATCTTCGGTTACGTGTTTGCGCTATACTCGAGATTAAGTACATACATACGTGTATAGGAGAATCGTTTATCGCGTTTAATATTGACCAGGGGCTGAACAGAGTACACGCGGAAAGTATGCTGAGGAAAGTGTAAATATTCCAGTGTTTAATCGACGTGACGCAGAATTGGTAGCTCTGTTATATCGGGGGTTCGTTTTAGCCTTCAGACGGGCAATACGTGTATGTATATGTTCCATAGGACTTCGCCTCTTACGACGTATACACTGCATTTCGCGGTATCCGGACAAATGATACGCCGGAGAATTGGTAAAGCAATAAACGCGTAGCCGTGGCACAATAAACGAAATTAACACGGCCACCCCTGGCCGAATCTGCTGAAAGCCGATGAATAATAACGGGTGTTTGACGCTGAATTATCAAAGCATTTGCGAAGTTCTTTCTTTCCCTCGAGTCAAACATCGTTCAAGCCTTTCAATTAGCAACGTTCTCGAGAACGTGACCGGCTACAGTTTCCAGCGAAATAACATAACAACGCCGTCATTCGGGCATTGACGGTGAATATAAATCGCGATGATACATAATGCATTATTCTTAAAAAACAGATACCGTTAAAGATGATAAAATGATTGTTTACTCACCGGTAAAGGTGATAGTCCGGGCAGGCCGATCGAGTGCCATCGATGTTTGCTTCTTTCTTGACGTCTGTCTATGGATTACGAACGAACGGGTCGAATTCTTCGAAACGGATCACAGAACCATCGCACGATATCATCGACAGACTAATTAATTACGTTCTAACCCTAATTATTCGCGTTAATCACGACGCGACGCACCGGCTCGACTCCGCGACGCTACTTAAATTAAAAATGGCTCCCGTTACGTCACCGGAGCCGAGACCGAATCGATCGTTGCCGATCGATCCCGACGGCGAATTGAATGAACGTCGAGTGAATCTGAAAGGAACGCGGTGCAGTATTTAAACTTGCGATATGCAATTTCCACACGGCGGACGAAAAAATTTGGAATAAAGGATACGATACGGAATCGTTCAGACGGATTTTTCAAGTTATTGCCGACGAATACACAAAGTAAATCCATGTTTATTTAGGGTAGGAATGTACGCGATCAAAAATGTCGATTCTTCTCCGTAAGCTGCTTTCGATGCGGAACCGTCGTACCCTTCAAACTATCGGATATCGGAGAAGGAATTCGAGACGTCAGGATAAAAGAATGGTGAGCGAAACAATGAATTTTCTTCGTGTTCGCAATTACTGATCGTTTTCCCTCGGCCCGCCGCCGCGAGAATACATTATTATAAAGCGAAAAAGAACGTGAGCGAGTCGCATCCGTCGACGGATGTGTCTCGGCCTAAATGTACCGTGAAGCCGACTGAACCGTGTCCCGATGTCATTCGGATCTATAGGTACGTGAAACCAGGCGACCGAGTGTCTCAATTCGATAACATTTGCGAGGTCCAAAGCGACAAAGCGTCCGTGACGATTACCAGCCGTTACGACGGATTAATTAAAGCCTTGCACCACAAGGTGGACGACGTAGCCTTGATAGGGGAATCGTTACTGGACATCGAACTGGACGCCGGCGGCGACGGGGACGATCGGGAAATGACGGCGTCCGATAAGGGGCCTGCGAAAATCGAATCGGAAGCCCGGGCGAAAAATCAGGACGTCTACGGATTGGAAGAAAAGGCAGTGGCCACGCCGGCGGTCAGGAGGATAGCGATGGAAAACGATATTAACTTGAGGGATGTCGTTTCCACCGGGAAAGGTGGCCGGGTGCTTAAAGAGGATATATTGGCGCACTTGGAAAAAATTTCTGCTGGCCCTGCGGGAAAAAGGGTCGGGGAGAAACCAACAACGGCGCCGGCGAAAGGCTACAGCAAGCATATGTGGAAAACGATGACGCAGTCCTTGGTAAGTTGGATTTTCTACTACTTACGAGAGAATATCGCGCAACTTCCCGGGGAACGCGCGCTCAGTCATTCTTTTTATATCGACCGAGGTATTATGCTTTTACCCCGGCTTGCTTTAACTTTTGTGCACGGAAAATTTGCGTGTTCCATTTTTTCCTCCCGCGGCTTGAAAAAACAAGGGTCCGCCGGTCGAGCCGAGACCGTATGGGCGTCGTTACCGAAGAACCATTTTCCCTGGGTATTAATAAGCGCCGGTTTGGAATTTCGCCTGTCGCTAAGTGGCTAATCGGTCTGGAAATAGTAAATCTAGATTAAAAGTTAAGCGCGTAATTCGATAACGAGCGTCGCGTCGCGTTGCTTGGGAAAATTGTAGGGCGGGAACCGGCGGCGGTTGAAACGCGAGAGTCACGACGAAACCGGATAATAGAAGTGCGTCGTCTAAAAGTGACGTTGACACGCGCGATTGATAGCGATCGATCGAATCAGAGCGGCACTCGGCCCGAATTTCCCCCGTCAACGTTGACAGACGAAACACGGTTAAAGTGTTTCGGAAAATACAGCCCGTTTTAATCGTCTCTTATCTTTTTCGCGTTCGAATACGTATCACCGCCGCTGCCGAACCCGGCCCCTGTGTGTTCGACTTCGTTAACGTGCACGCCCCAAATAAACCGCGTGTAATTAAACCGAGCACACAAAAAATGCCCGTGTTTGCAGAGCATACCGCACTTCGTGTACAGCGACGAGTGCAACGTGAACAAACTGATGGATCAACGGGACGAGGTAAAGGGTTCGATGAAACAGCAAGGCGTCTCTTTAAGCCTGATGCCGTTCTTTATCAAAGCGGCGTCCAGAGCTTTGGAAAAGGTGCCGCAGTTGAACGCGTGGCTCGACGAGGAGAGCCAAGGGACGCTCGTTCACGATAATCACAACATCGGCATCGCTATGGACACACCCGAGGGTCTGATCGTGCCTAACATTAAAAATGTACAAAAACTGAACGTCGTGGAGATCACGAGGGAACTGAATCGGCTTCAGGAACTCGGCAGGAAGTGTTCCCTGCCGCTCGAGGACTTGTCGAACACCACGTTCACCCTGTCGAATATCGGCGTTGTAAGTTCGACGCTTTTAATCGTTAACGATTCGAGTAAAACAGGCGGAATTCGGTTCTGATACTGATTTAAATTGCATCGCTTAATTTAAATTAAAGCCTGTTTCACTCAAATGTAACGTGCCGCAAACATTTGTTGATATCGATCTATCTCGCGTTTGAATCGGTGTTTGCAGGTGGGCGGCACGTACACGAAGCCAGTTATTTTACCACCGCAAATCGTGATCGGCGCGTTCGGTAAAACTCAGAAGTTACCGCGATTCGACGAGGAAGGTAAGGTGATCGCTGCGAATATAATTTCCATCAGCTGGGCAGCGGATCATCGAGTGGTGGACGGTGTCACGATGGCGAGGTACTCGAATCACTGGAAATTCTACGTCGAGAATCCAGCGTACCTCCTGATCGGAGCTTAAAAATACTCTAGCTTCTCTTTTATACGTGAATTACAATAAAGGGAAAGAATCTTTTGTACGTAAATATTAATTTATTTATTGCTGCACAACCAACTAGGACTTTTTAAGAAAGGTAAAATATCTTTTTCTCTAACATATCCCAAGTGTTACAACTGTATGGTAGTTATTATATGGTGACCAGTCAAACTGTGAGCATTTTTGTACATTTAATCTATCATATCCCATACAAATCGTTCGAGTAGCTGTCCCGAAAAATACATCAAGGAAGTGGTTGTACTGATTAATATTTTTCTCTCAATCTTTTTTTTTTAGTCGTTAAAAATTAATACACAAACGAACTACGAATCGTAATCGAAACTAACAANCTACGTCGAGAATCCAGCGTACCTCCTGATCGGAGCTTAAAAATACTCTAGCTTCTCTTTTATACGTGAATTACAATAAAGGGAAAGAATCTTTTGTACGTAAATATTAATTTATTTATTGCTGCACAACCAACTAGGACTTTTTAAGAAAGGTAAAATATCTTTTTCTCTAACATATCCCAAGTGTTACAACTGTATGGTAGTTATTATATGGTGACCAGTCAAACTGTGAGCATTTTTGTACATTTAATCTATCATATCCCATACAAATCGTTCGAGTAGCTGTCCCGAAAAATACATCAAGGAAGTGGTTGTACTGATTAATATTTTTCTCTCAATCTTTTTTTTTTAGTCGTTAAAAATTAATACACAAACGAACTACGAATCGTAATCGAAACTAACAATAAGAATTAGATAATGAGTACGACCACTTTTTCGCTTATAATTCTTTTTATATATACAGTTTTATGTATCGCATATTCAATCACACGTTTCCTTAAATGCCACTTAAATATCTGCTCGAAAAGTAGTCAGTCTGTTTAGTAGTTAGAGTAGTAGAAAAGATTGTATATGCATTCTTATGGTCCAAAAATTTGTTTTCCTCTGCTAATCAAAATATCAATTTATCCTGAAGAAGACCCTAATCGATTATTTGAGCGTCACGTAACGTTTTAAACGATCCTGCTAAGGGACAATCAATACGCGTGCACGATCCGGCTTGTACACTTTAGCTACCGATGAACGCATACAAGAGTATTTGTTGAAACGTAAATGCATACAATAAATATACCATTCCTTCCTACCGTAGATAAACGAGAAAATAACATACGCAAAAATATTAATAGACGTACAAATAGACGTACATAATCAGGTGAAGGTACAATCCACCCTCAACTATACTTCTTACTCTTCAACGTGACTAGGTATGCAGATTATTATTGGTAATGTAACTAGTCGAAAAGTTTAAATACCAAGCTGCTCCTCATATATACGTATATATAATCGTATGACAGAACTATATGTACTCATAGAAAATAACTAAAAAAAAAAAAACATACGTAGAACATTCACTAAGAATACTTTATAATGGAGTATATATAGTCGTCTAAAATTACATTCACAAAATAGGTAAATCAAAAATAATCTGTTCTTTTTCTCTTTCTCCCCTAAAGTATATAAAAACTCTACGTATTTCTTTACAGAATACCAGTTATAGGCAAAAGAAATATTTCTGAAAATATAACTTTCTTGTTGCAACCCTCAATTCTGGAAGAGTTCCGAGCCCCGCTGATTAGCTTTGAATAATATACTGATTGTGTGAGACAGTCCGAAGCTCGGAATGGTTGTAGAATCGAACAATTCATACATGTATGTACATACATTCGCAGTAATGCTCAATATGCGTTTCTATCCATTATATAGCTACCATGTAACTGTAACATTATTTTATCTGAATATCATTGGAATATTACGACACAAGGGTTTCTGCTCGAACGAGTATCAAAAAATATCTCTAATCGATTTTTATAGACGTCAACAAAAATGAAATGCATAGAAAATAAGTGACAGGTATGAAAGTTATTGAAACGCACGTGTCCGTATGAAACTAATCATAATCGGTAACGAAGTTCGAACAAAAAATGCTATAGATAGACGACGTGTACAGTAATTGTATCATATGCGAGGTAAAGTGAAGTGCGATATTGCTATCTTTCTGTAAAAGTTCTGGGATACAAACGGTGTACTGGTTTACAACTCGTGTCTTGATATGAACAGTTCGCTTGTGCTCTATACACACATCGTCATGTACAACCTTTCTAAATATTTATCTCGCCCCATTTACATTTGAATAACTTTCACCATTTTTTAGGTATGACTCCGCTAACATAGAAAATTAGTGTTTTATCTTACCCACTGGCATTCCCACATCAATAACTGTTATCAAAAGAACAGTTTTCAGATACGTAGGTACCTATACCTGTTTCTTTACCATAGAACGAATCAAATATAATAATTCACAACCACGTAACAATAACGACCTCGTTTTATCGAATACCTAACAGTTGATAAGAGAATTATCGGTATTTATCACGAATCAATGGCAAGGAAAGGAGCGTATGAAGTTCGAATAAGAAAAATCCAATAATATATAATCCGATAATAAAAATATTTTACGGCACATAAAAGAATACTTTTTCCTTTCGATGAGATAAAATAAAAAAATGTAATACCTTCCTTCAAATAAAAATTTAAAGCAAACGAAACAAGCTTCTGTTTTTAAACTTCAAGAGAAACATGTAGACAAATCTTTCTACATATACAAAATACTTCACGATATCTTATGAAACAAATGTCTGCAAGAATCCCGTCAGACCGACAGAGATATTGTTTGTATACATTGTATGCATAATATATATATATAATATATATATATAGTCATTTTCTTTATATAGTAATTATTTTTTCACGTATATATATATACGATTAATAAATAGTATTTTGTTTTCTGGCACATTGTTAGCCCTCCGCGAAGAGAACGAGCGAGTTGACACATATACAACCAACATCGTAAAACAACACAAACGATACTTCTATCTCTCAAGGAGTTTGCAACTCGGGAAGAAACTTATGAACTTTTCACTATACGAGTAGCTTCTACCTTTATATCTACTAAATTAGAGTAAACCGTGAATTGGCCCATGAACATGAGACTTGTCTTAAAAATAGTTTTCTTGTACATCACAACATCTCGAACTCTATTTCTTTTCACGTCGCAAATGTGCGAAGGGACTCGCGACCCTCTAATCTAAGATACAACCTAACACTGATTGTTTCTTCATTTTTAAATGCTCGAGCCACGAGTGCGTGACCGATGGAAGCTAGAAATATCTTTACCTCTCAACACCTTTGGTAACACTTTCAGCTGACGCGATAGAAAGAGTACGATTTAAAACCGTGAAGACAAGCGTTCAGAAAAAGTTGAATCCCCGCGTTTTTGTGCGTTTCGCGAATATATGTATGTTTGCGTGTGTAAAGTCTTAAGTAAAAAATATATAAATCTTAACTTAGAAAGAAAAAAAACTTACTTGAAATGCGCTCAGTCGAATCCGCGAAAACGAATTATAAAAAAAAATGTTCTCTTTTTAATACGACGTCACTGGTGACGACTGATCATCATGGATACCACTGCACCAGTCGCTCGGAGAACGGCCACGGCGTTGTTGTGATCGGATTTTGTGAAGTCTATGCCGTCCACTTCTAAGATCTTGTCACCTGGTCGAAGCGTGCCCTGCGCCGGACCATCCGGGTTCACTTTAGTTACGATTATTCCCTGGAATCAATAAAAATAGAACAGAGTAATTAGCATATAGCAAATACTTGTGTTAGTCAAAGAACACGGTAGCGTTTATTAAATACTTACAGTTTCCGCTCCTGCTACTCCTCCCGCTATGCTAAAACCGAGACCCGGATTCTTCCTCACTTGAACAGGCAACTGTAAAAGTAATTACCGATTATGTAATACATCATCATCATCATCAAGTTAAAATGTATTTTTAATAAGCCACGAGAAAGAAACATACCACGTTTGCATTTTTATGCGGTCCGAACATCCATTTGAACCTTGGCTTCCTGTCTGAATTCAACGAGTCGTTCAAATCAATAGATTTATACTTGTCGAAATTCGTATAAGACACCTCGTTCTGGGACTGATTCTTCGATAGAACTGGCGTGCTTCGACCAGAGTTAGTTTCATTTTTTATATTATTCATATTCGACGGCATTTCGTTAGACATAGACTTGGGGACTCCATCCGTGGTCGAAATTCCAACTGAATTTGCATTTAGAGAGAGATTATCACAGGAAGTATTATTGTTTAAGACTCCGTTCATTGATTTCTTGGATCGATCAGAAAGTTTCGATTGCATGGACAGCGGACTTCGGTACTTCTTACCAGTTATCGGAGAGGTCGGTATGCACGACGTGTTTAACATTTTTAGAGCATCGTAATCTTCCGGCGAATTTTTATTCGTCAGATCGCAGTTCGAAATAGAGTTTGCGCTTTCCAAATGCTTCGTCTTCAAGATGGGAATCCTACTTGGCTTTAACGACCGATCTCCCTCGAACGACTGTTCCTGGTCGTTCGACTCCGACATCGTTTGAGTTTGATCGGAGCCGTTCGAAGAATTTAATTTCTCGTCGACACTCAAAGCTTGCGCCGTATTATTCAGCAAACGTTCGTCGGATTTGAACGATTCTCCGCAGTCATCGTAAGCTTGCGGCTCCTTCGAATTTTGATCAGTTTGCGGAGGGGTGACCGTTGAATTGGAATCTAATTGCGTAGATGGATTTAATTGCTGGAAGAACGCTGCTTTCTTCGAGAACGCAGCGGCGATGTGGTACGGCGGCGGAACGGGTGGAACGTCGTTCACTTTCGGAGTTTGAACATGAGCATGGTCAGTTTTCTTGTTGCTGACGGGTGTACCCTTGTAAGGTTCTATGAATTTCTCCGATTCCACGATCTTCGCCGTGTTCGCCTTCGAGTATTCATCCGGCTTCCAAGTAGAATTTACGTAATCCGCCACCGTAGGTGACTTCGAAAGATATTCGGACGTGGGATTCCGAACGTATTTTGCTTCCCGTATATCCGGACTCTTTTCCTTTGCCAGTACCGTCTTGTTAGCTTCGTCGGAAGATTCTTCGGAGACAGATTGTTGTTCTGGCCCGGCATCCGTAGGACTGTTGCCTTTGCACTCTTTTGATACTTGACGCTCGGTTGGTGAAAGTGATGAGTGTGATCCCTAAAGAAAAGAGTCTTAAGTTCTACTAACGAAATGTTTAATATCGTTTCCCTACATTTTGTTTCACTTCGTTTTATAGTGATTTAGATAGACTCGAAATTTTCGAATTGGATTTTCGTAGTTTTTCATAATTCTCTAATTAATACCTTATTAAATAAACTTTGTGAAAAACAGGTCCCGGATTTTGAGGTAAGGTCCAGGGTAGTCGTAGCAATAATAGCTTCTTTGATCATAGTCTCCTGTTCTAAATGCATCTGCAAGTTTCAATTTGCTTCTAGTATTTTCAATGTTAGTAGACAAAAAAAA
>SMSR01014847.1:28605-53605 GCA_019453355.1 Ceratina japonica | reverse complement strand
GCGATAGAAAGAGTACGATTTAAAACCGTGAAGACAAGCGTTCAGAAAAAGTTGAATCCCCGCGTTTTTGTGCGTTTCGCGAATATATGTATGTTTGCGTGTGTAAAGTCTTAAGTAAAAAATATATAAATCTTAACTTAGAAAGAAAAAAAACTTACTTGAAATGCGCTCAGTCGAATCCGCGAAAACGAATTATAAAAAAAAAATGTTCTCTTTTTGATACGACGTCACTGGTGACGACTGATCATCATGGATACCACTGCACCAGTCGCTCGGAGAACGGCCACGGCGTTGTTGTGATCGGATTTTGTGAAGTCTATGCCGTCCACTTCTAAGATCTTGTCACCTGGTCGAAGCGTGCCCTGCGCCGGACCATCCGGGTTCACTTTAGTTACGATTATTCCCTGGAATCAATAAAAATAGAACAGAGTAATTAGCATATAGCAAATACTTGTGTTAGTCAAAGAACACGGTAGCGTTTATTAAATACTTACAGTTTCCGCTCCTGCTACTCCTCCCGCTATGCTAAAACCGAGACCCGGATTCTTCCTCACTTGAACAGGCAACTGTAAAAGTAATTACCGATTATGTAATACATCATCATCATCATCAAGTTAAAATGTATTTTTAATAAGCCACGAGAAAGAAACATACCACGTTTGCATTTTTATGCGGTCCGAACATCCATTTGAACCTTGGCTTCCTGTCTGAATTCAACGAGTCGTTCAAATCAATAGATTTATACTTGTCGAAATTCGTATAAGACACCTCGTTCTGGGACTGATTCTTCGATAGAACTGGCGTGCTTCGACCAGAGTTAGTTTCATTTTTTATATTATTCATATTCGACGGCATTTCGTTAGACATAGACTTGGGGACTCCATCCGTGGTCGAAATTCCAACTGAATTTGCATTTAGAGAGAGATTATCACAGGAAGTATTATTGTTTAAGACTCCGTTCATTGATTTCTTGGATCGATCAGAAAGTTTCGATTGCATGGACAGCGGACTTCGGTACTTCTTACCAGTTATCGGAGAGGTCGGTATGCACGACGTGTTTAACATTTTTAGAGCATCGTAATCTTCCGGCGAATTTTTATTCGTCAGATCGCAGTTCGAAATAGAGTTTGCGCTTTCCAAATGCTTCGTCTTCAAGATGGGAATCCTACTTGGCTTTAACGACCGATCTCCCTCGAACGACTGTTCCTGGTCGTTCGACTCCGACATCGTTTGAGTTTGATCGGAGCCGTTCGAAGAATTTAATTTCTCGTCGACACTCAAAGCTTGCGCCGTATTATTCAGCAAACGTTCGTCG
The DNA here is from genome assembly GCA_019453355.1 of Ceratina japonica. NCBI lineage: Eukaryota > Metazoa > Arthropoda > Insecta > Hymenoptera > Apidae > Ceratina > Ceratina japonica. Next base: position 52,290 of record SMSR01014847.1, on the reverse strand, counting down.
GATTTGAACGATTCTCCGCAGTCATCGTAAGCTTGCGGCTCCTTCGAATTTTGATCAGTTTGCGGAGGGGTGACCGTTGAATTGGAATCTAATTGCGTAGATGGATTTAATTGCTGGAAGAACGCTGCTTTCTTCGAGAACGCAGCGGCGATGTGGTACGGCGGCGGAACGGGTGGAACGTCGTTCACTTTCGGAGTTTGAACATGAGCATGGTCAGTTTTCTTGTTGCTGACGGGTGTACCCTTGTAAGGTTCTATGAATTTCTCCGATTCCACGATCTTCGCCGTGTTCGCCTTCGAGTATTCATCCGGCTTCCAAGTAGAATTTACGTAATCCGCCACCGTAGGTGACTTCGAAAGATATTCGGACGTGGGATTCCGAACGTATTTTGCTTCCCGTATATCCGGACTCTTTTCCTTTGCCAGTACCGTCTTGTTAGCTTCGTCGGAAGATTCTTCGGAGACAGATTGTTGTTCTGGCCCGGCATCCGTAGGACTGTTGCCTTTGCACTCTTTTGATACTTGACGCTCGGTTGGTGAAAGTGATGAGTGTGATCCCTAAAGAAAAGAGTCTTAAGTTCTACTAACGAAATGTTTAATATCGTTTCCCTACATTTTGTTTCACTTCGTTTTATAGTGATTTAGATAGACTCGAAATTTTCGAATTGGATTTTCGTAGTTTTTCATAATTCTCTAATTAATACCTTATTAAATAAACTTTGTGAAAAACAGGTCCCGGATTTTGAGGTAAGGTCCAGGGTAGTCGTAGCAATAATAGCTTCTTTGATCATAGTCTCCTGTTCTAAATGCATCTGCAAGTTTCAATTTGCTTCTAGTATTTTCAATGTTAGTAGACAAAAAAAAATAAAAAAAATGCAATCCTCTATTTCTTTCGGATTCGAACACTTTCTTCTCTGTAATGAGCGAGAATTATGAGATCGTACTTACTCTTTGTTCGTGCGTTGTTTGATGTAGATTGCGGGCATGCCTAGCAAGGTTGCGCAGCTCTTTAGGATAGGGGGTCGGTGCTCGATGAAGTTGTCTAGGGATCTCAGATTCTACCTCAGCAGCAAAACATATTCTTTTTCCGGTACCAACGATTGAACTCGAAATTAATCCTACAGCCGGTGTCACTTCTGCGTGCAACAGAATAGAAAATCGCAATCTCATATCCGCTTGTCACAAGTGTTGAAAAACATTACGAAAATAATTAAAACTAATGTTAATCAATTAGATATGTTAGCTTGTACTTTACCATTTCATTCTTCATCTTCCTCCTCCTCATCCACTAGCAGCATGTATCACGCGTTATATCATTAATTGCGAAACTACCAATCCTATCATAAAGCTAGAACTGGAGAACAGAATCGAACGAATAGTGATACTTACGCTCAAGTTCCTGCCGCGGCTTCTGCGGAAGCATGAAGCAGCTCAGCACCATCATGTCCTCCTCGCAGTTGAACTCCTGTTGCAGCGGTACCAGCGGTTGACTTTGATTGTCACTCAACCACAAAGCCTTCAAATTGCTCAAGTTGAGCATGGACACCGGCAAGAATTTGATGCAGTTGTTGACCAGATTCAGTACTTTTAGAGAGGACAGATGGCCCAGTTCGGGCGGTACGCGCGTCAGATTGTTCGATCTCAAAGATAGCAGCGATAGCGCGGTGCAGCTTCCGATCTCGGGCGGAAGACATCGCAAATAATTATTGTCTACGTTCAAACAATGCAATTTCCGTAGAAGTCCTATGGACGACGGTAAGTATTCGAGGAAGTTCTTAGTTACTATAAGCTCTTCTAAGCTTGACATCTGTCCAATGTCGTTTGGCAGTGCATTCAATTGATTGTCGTCAACTTTTAGCGTCACGATTGTACGTAGATAGCAGATCGAGTCCGGTAACTGGTAGATCTCATTCGAGGAAAGGTGCATGATAGATATGTCCCTCCATCCCTCCACTTCCGACGGAATTATGTGGATCGTGTTCAAGGTGCAGTCGAAATGATTCAAACGATAAAGCTGATTAATGTTCAAGGGTATGCGTCTAATATCGTTACCGTCTATCCACAATTCGGTAAGATTAATCAGATCCCCAACAACTTCCGGCTGAAGGAACCAAGATATCAATATGACGTTCAGTAGAGGTCGTGCAACACGGGAACTTACCAATTCAGTGAAATCGTTATTGCCGATATCAAGTCTTTGCAAGTTTACTAAGCGGCTCATACTCTTTGGCAACGTCATCAAATTATTCGCCCTGAGCTCCAGCGTTCTCAAAGCCGAAAGCCTTCCAAAATTCGCCGGCAGATATTCTATGTATGCATCATTTATATACAATTCTCTTAGTCCAACAATGTGTGTGATAGCGTCTGGGAAACGTTCGAATGCATTATTACTGATATCTATAGATCGAAGGTTTTTACATTCTTTGATACTGTCTGGTAGTTCTTTAACACCTAAAACCAAAACGATATTAAGATAATAAATAATCGAGATTCCTATGGAAGCTGTTATTCGATACACACTATTTTTACTGAGGTCTAAATACTCCAGGTTAATTAAGGATGCTATGGCGGGTGGTAGCGTGGTGATTTCATTATCACTGAGAGAAAGTACTCGTAATTCATGGCACTGGAACAGTGGCCTTGGAAGATCTTTTATCTATATACGGACGTAACAGTATTTAATATCATTCGATTCTAAAGATATAAAAATATCTCGGTTTGCAATGAAAAATTTGATTTACTCTATTGGCATCAAGGTAGAGCTTTTCCAATGTCCTCTCGTAAATGAACACGTCCGGTGGTACGTCGTAAAGATTATAATTATTCAAGTGTAACTCGCAAATATCTTCTTCTTGTGCTCTCAAACATGCAGTGCACTGCCACCAAGCACTACCCATTTCATTTATAACTGTAAACAAGTGTTTTATTATCTCGCATTACGATAGAGTTCGAAGAATTCCTCGCGAGGCATTCGTGCAGTTACCTATGATACTTCAACAACGATTCTTTAAGATCATCGATATATCTACGGGAAGCAGATTAAACCGTGAACAATTCAGTTACGAGTAATTACTCAACAAAAACTACTATTGTTCCATGGAATATTTCGAAAATCATTCGGCTATCGATGCGTCGATGTTCGGTTTTTTACGAGCCGGCTTGGTCAACGTTGTTTCTTGCCGCACCATCGCGATTGTCACGATACACGCGATTCACTTGTCAACGAGTTTGTTAACTCCGCGGTTTCTCAATTTAAGAATAAGTCACGAGAAATACGCGCTGGTCCAACACTGGCTAGATGTCAAGAGGTGCAGGTTATTCGATATTTCCCTTTAAGGATCTCTTTCATGAATATATCTCACTGTCCGTCCGCCGCGTATTCTAATTCTTGATCAATAAAACAACAACGGATCGCGATTCAACGGAGCGATGAACAACGTTTTCCAATCCGCGCACAACAATTTGACACATTTGTTAAGCGGGGACCGAACGAACGTCTCTCCCCGAAACTTTTATTGAAAAACCTTCGAGGAAACTAATGGCCCGTTCATAATGCATCAACGTTTTCCATCGTAAATTCGTGACATCGTGATAAGAACGCGTGCGACGCACGCACAAAAATCATAGAACGATGGGAACGAATTCTAACGCTTCATTGATCGAACCCCCAAAAACTAATCCTATTCCAATTAAAAAATTTTACTGTCGCAAATTGACATCACACCTCCATCTAGCGATCGTATACAGGAAGTAATCACAAAAACTACTCGACAGGCATTATAAAACAATTATTACAAAAATGCATGCTTTTGAATATAGACTTTAGAAAATACGATAAAAAAGCTTGGGATTCGCCATTGAAACAATAATCGACTAGATTTAAGTTTTATTTCATGAAATTCATCGAATTGTCAATAACATCTTTGTACAATGTATTACAATAACATCTCGCGTGTATTAAAAGTTAAAGAAATGCATATAGAAAAATGTTAAGAATAAGAGATACAGATTAAATTACGCAACGCTTGCGTATACAAAGAATGTTTGTTGGCAGTTGGCTTAAAAATATGTTTCCGTTTTCGTTATTACCCTTAAGTACTGTAATTATTACAAAAGAGGAAACCGAGGGGGAATCGTGTACTTATTAGGAACTGGTATCTCCGACTGTTCAATCTTCATTTTCTTCGAATGATGCATTCAGGATAAAAAAGAAACTTGGCACGTATCGTAAAAACACATCGGAGTCGCCTTAAGTTCGAGGTTTCGACGTTTTACGTCGAAGGAAAAAAGAAAAGCAACAGTGTCTTTAAATAATCGGTCGTAAAAATAACAGAAACGCGTCTCCTTCTTAAATATAAATAAATATTTAACATGTGTACATACATACATATACACTTACATGTAGTGCACGATCTCGCGTAAGAACGTTCGATTAAAAATCTCGCTCGCCGTTGCTTCCTCGGCGACACAAAGATCGTACAAATTACAATTAGCTACAATTAAAGTACCTTTAGTTTTCGATTAAGTACTCGATCTGCGGAAATTTCGTTGCAAACTTACGTATATACCTGGTTTACGATTTTGGAACATCCATAAATTTCAACGATTACGGGACAATAACACGAGTATCCAGATTCCGATACCATGAACGACAACGGGAAATTGCTTAGTTACTAGTATGTAGAAACGGAGTAAACGACAGATATTTGGAGTATCGGTTCTCGATTAAATTCGCGAATCGATAATAAAACTCGGACCGTAATCGTGATCCGAGATCGCAGCGGTAACTTCCGTCGAACACGTGGCATTTGTGCGTGTAACCGCGACTTTATTTCATCACGCGCTCTCTCTCTCTCTCTCTCTCTCTCTCTCTCTCTCTCTCTCTCTCTCTATCTCTCTCTCTCTTTCCTCACTCGCACGCTCTCTGACGTTCACGCCACTACGTAAATTCGTAAGTTCCTTACAATACAGTTTTATAATTTAACAGACTTCAACGTGGATCGCAGGATTAAGTATATTTAGATGCCTCTGGATAATTTAACTCGCCCCCGTCAATGTCCGACGCGCGCGCGAACCGAAAACGCAGATTCGAATTCGTGGAATGAAAGACGTAAAGTTCAAGGAGATCGATGCCAGCGTTCGATCGAGACTCTGCTACCTAATATTCCTACGTGTTACGATCATCTTTAAAATCGGCTTCCACGCTTGCAAACTGATCTCATCCGTTTCAACCCTCTGTATACTATTGCGTGTGTTGAAAGCAAGAAGCATCAGTATCGGGTTTCCTCGAACGCGGACACCCGTAAACGAAAATTTTACTACGTTTTCAATTCGCGCGAATTCTTTTTTTATGCATTGCGTCGCACCTGTTATCGGATATATTCACCGAAAGGCTGAGCTTCAGAACAACGACGGACGTGAAAAGAAAAGTTGTACCGATGCATTTTCCCTCCTCCTCATTCAACTGCCATTCATTTTCTATCGATCAGACGCGATTGGACCAATCTCGACGGTACGTCGTTCAGGTGTTCTCAGGTTGGGTCAGGTTATTCTTCAACAATTCCGTGTTTGCGTTGTTCGCGTTCAGCCTTTGCTCTTCCTTCAACTTCTTCTTTTTCCGTTTGTTTTTCTTGTGCACGCAGAACAGGCTGACGAACAAACATAGGAGGAAGCCGCCGATGCAACAGGCGATCAATATCCACGTGTTCCGGGCCTTCTGCGTCTCTATCTGCAATCGCACCACCTCCGTGCACTGCTCGTACAGTTCTAAGGTCCGGTTGCTGAACTCCGGCTTCAGGCACCGTTCATCCAGCTCCTCCGTGCAGTTGAACACGGGCCGCGTGTGAATATCGCGCGCCTGCACCCACGCGTTGAACTTTTGGCACTCGCAGTTGCTCGAGTCGAACTTGACAGGATTTTTGGACAGGTCGAGGATCTTCAGGGAACAGAAGGGCGCCAGGTCCTCCGGGCTGACGGAGGTAATAAAATTTTCAGAAACGTTCAAATGTATTAACGAAGTAACCGGGCCCAACTGAGGGATCTTCGTGAGCTTGTTCCTGGCCAGCTGCAAGAAAGTCAACGGAGACTTTACGTCCACGCGTGAGAACAGGTCGTCGGTCAGCCTGTTCACGCTCAGGTAGAGCTTCTGCAGGTATGGCAACTGGAAAAGGCTCTTCGGCAGAGTATCGCAACCGTTTGTCGACAAGTCCAGCACCTTCAAATATCGCAGGTTGTTGAAAGCCCCTTCGTGGATCTCTTGGATGAAATTATCCCCTAAGTAGAGGTACTCCAGGCTCGTGTACGACGCCAGGCTGTCGTTGGTCAATGCCCTCACTCTGTTCATAGCCCCGTCCAGAATCTGTCGACGATTACGCGGACCGATTAGACGAAAGGTAAAAAGTAGAAAGAGGAGAAGTAGTTGAGAAATCGTTACCTGAATCTCCGTCCTCAAATTAGGCGGTATCCACTGGAGGCCGAGGTTGTAGCAGCGGACTTGCATCATCGAGTACGCTCTGCTGTACTTGCAAGTCCTCGACGGCATGTCCTGCTCCATGACTAACGTCGGCGCGGAGAATCCTAGTATCTTATCCGGGACGATCGCCAGAGCGAAGGCGAGCACCAGGAGCCCGTTCACCAGGGACATGTCTGCAACAGACGAACGAGGTTTCCCCGTTGAGACTCGAGGTACGGTTTCGCCATGCTTCGAGACGTTTGCAGCGCTTCGGGAACGAACGAGTTCTCGAAAATCTCTGGGGCAACGTCACGATCAATTTCCAATCGCGAGAAGCTAATCGTAAAAGAACCGCCGCCTACGCGCGTATCGCGCAAAAGTGTACAAAACGAATCGGCGCGAGGCGGACTCTCGTTCCTTTTTCGATTTCACTCCAAATGAATCTTCTATTTCTCGACACAACTCACTGAATTAATGCGTCCTCATTATTTTAACGTTGCGTTATTTTTCAGCTCGTTCTCTATTGATTTAGCCGAGAACGTGTTTTGTATTCGACACGGGTCACAGAATTAATGCGTTCTTATATCTCAACGTTGCGTTGATCCGGATGATTTTTATTGATTCGCCCGGTACGTTTCGGGAATAAAACCCGTGGTCCTCCGGGGATCGGAACGGATCGCGGTTGAGAAGCAGTTTACGAAGAAAATCGGGGGAAAATCGAACGGTATGCGTTGTACACGATTCGGATCCATTATTCACCGGTTGACCGGTTTTCGGGCGCGAACAATGAGGAGGGAATTTCCAAGAGGCATCCTCCGGATGCACGCGAGCGTGTCTCCGAGGAACGCGCGCACTTGTAAATCTTTCAACCTATACGGAATATCGATGTCGTTCGCTGAAACTTTCGTCAGCCCGACCCGGGCTTTTAAACAATTCATTCCCGGCCGTAGATTGGATTCAGGAATCACGTCAGATCGCGCGATTACGGCCTGGTTTTAAAGCGGGCGCTTATTGTCTCCGTGCTCACTTTGAACTCCGAGAGTACCCCCTGTTCAATTTACACGATGAGATTGCATTCGCATTCTCCCGACTGAAACTGAAGACCCTCCTCCTCTCATCGACAGTTCCCAGGCGCTGTTGGTACACACGGTTATCGTCGCCTACTTAACAGACATTCTTTTCCATCTCGCGGAGATCAGCGCTCGCTCGGCCGGTCTGCTTGTTGTTGCAACAAGCCCTGATGAACCGCAGGCCAGTTAACGTAAACCGATTACACGTTTCTGTATATAGTTACTCACATATTCCGCCTCGGGGCTCGCGAAACAGGAGCGCGGATACGTTTTCCGCTTCGTCCGCGAAATACGAAGCGGCGGCGTCTTTCGAGGAAGGCACCATCATCATCATCGCGCACGTTCAGCATTAATCCGACGTTGTTCTCACCGTCCCGTAGCGCGGATTCGACGCTCGGATGCAAATCGCCCCGCCCTCGGGTGGTCTCTCGGTGTTTCAGCGATCGCATGAATTTTTCAACAGGCATCAATTAAAACCTCGGCCTCGACCGCGATCGTTCTCCCGTTCCAAGGTAATCACGAATCTTACGCGTCTCACAAACCGGAGATCGTATGCAGCCGAAGAAAAATATACTACAATGTAAGATATTCCTGACTTCGGTTCGAGAATTCGATTCGTAAATTCTTACATTGATACACTGTGCGTGTTTGCGTTTCAGAGAGCCGCCGAAAATATTTGCCACGTCGTAAAAGGGGGAGGACCGAATGATACAGCGTAGCGTTTACGTTTACACGAGAAGAATCGTTCGGCTCGCGCCGAAATAGACTGTTATCGCGAAGGTGCATGGCTTTACGCAGCAACAGGTCTGCGAAATGTATCAGGAGAGCGGCTGGACGCGCGTTTATTCGCGGCGCGGAACACGCGCGCTCCGGTTATAGCTTCCTGTCGATCGCTATCGTTGCTTTTAGACGGTCGGACGTTCGAGAGCTGAGTCAGTGGGAAAAAAGGGAAGCAAAGAGCGTTGAGGCAAGAAGCTAACGGGTTAATTAGAAGAGCGCGATCTTTCGCGTAGATCCCGGGGAGATAGGAGAGGTAGGCCAAACTACGGGTGGAAATAAATTACAGAGTTCTCTGTATCGCGCGATTCAATTAGCCTACGCAAGTTCACTACTACTACTAGTAGTACTACTACTACCGCCGCTGGTACTCTATTGTTAACGCTCCCATTATCCAAATATTCAACCATCCGAACATTGTTATCTCGTGTTTTTCTTCTGCAACATCGTACTCGGCCCCGGCCCTGTAGAAACAGAACGTTACCGGCACGTTCGACTTAAATACACGTGTTCGTTTGATCTAACGTCTCCCTCGATAAATACGGTGTAAAATAATGGTTCACGGCAATTTCGCATGTTTTTTGGCGCGCGATACACGGTTCGTGAAAAATAATCGCCGGCGACTGTAACGATGGGTACGTGTTACCAATCATCGCGTGCACGCTTCGTCACCTATCGATTCGATTTTGCCCTTTTTTCATCCCCGTCACGAACTCTCGAATTCAGTTTGCAACGCGCGCGTTTTACGAGAACCGGTATGCAGTACGTAGGTACCGGGCGCAATCGTTTGTAATAATTGAAGCGAGTGGATGGGGAGCAGGGAAATGCGGCCGTCGACGCGAAAAAACTCGCGAGCTTTTCCAGCTTCTTCTAGCTTTTTCGAGTTACCATTTTATACCGGATATTCGTTTGACCGTCACAGGGCCTACGCTCGTCGTTCGTAAAACATGCGATTCAAGACCGCTCGTTCTGTTGATACAGAGAAACTATAATATCAATCGGCGTATTAATTATAATTTTGATTCGATATTTATAGAGTTTGTAACGCAGACGGGCGAACGTTCCACTCGGCACGGAACACGCGGCGGTTTCACGACAAGTAAGTCATTAAACCCACGGCGAGGCAATAAAAGTCGAAGCCGTTTTATACGCTTCAACCTCGAAACGATCCGAACCGTTTGATCCGTGTTTCCCTTTTCGACTTCCTTCTATCGCGATCCCACGCTTTACGAGCGAACCCGACGAGCGCCGAAACTATCTGTTTCCCCCTTTTTTTTTTTTTTTTGACCCCCGCGGATTTCCGGGTTTTATCGGGGCCGACGGTCAACCAGAGGCAAAAAGCGGAATAAAAAATCGGGGCGACAACGAATGTTCATTTCTCGGCTTAATATTCGCGCCTCGATTGACGGGGATCAAAGGCGGACACGTCGGCGCATCGGACCGAGATATTTCCACGATGACGTTTCCTACCCCTGAATTTTACATATTTTCGAGCGTCACGTTGACGGCAATCGATACCAGGCGTCGATCCACCGTTTTTCACAGATGATGTGAACGTCTCCGTGAGATTCCTTTGGAAAATGGCAAATTGTATATCAAAGCGCGTGAAGGTAAGAGGCTCGCAGCGTCAGACTGCTTACTGCGTTCTGAGATCTACGTTTCATTCATTGTTAACGCGCTTACCATAACAGAATAGACGTAGAATGTATTCCTGTTGATCCAGTAAAGGATAGAGAAAACATGCTTTGAAGTAGTTTCTAAGTCTCTCTTCTTCACAGGCTGATAGAAAAAAATAAACTCTCCCGTTCATTTTCTTTCCCTCGATCGCCTGGCCTCCGGTCTCTCGGCTCGGTCTATTCTCACATGTTATGGTTGTCATGCGTCAAGCTTTGACAAGCCGAGTATAAACGGTCAGTCGCAAAAGACAGCAGGGAAATCTCACCTTAAAGTTGTATGAACTCTTGCATAAAAACAATAAGAGAGCATTGAAACTTGAACAGTTATTAGACATTACAAGTTGAAATAATGTCAATTTCGGGGATATTATTTAAGATACAATAAAAAGTATGCACAGTAAGAATTATAGGAAGTATAGACAATGTTTTAAACTTATGGCAGAGATCTTACGGCTCACACAACGTTAAGAGAGTGCGAAGGTATTTAAAAATTAGATACATAAAAGAATCAAAGAGATATCGGCTGACTCCTTTCCCGCGAAACGATTATTCACCGAGCACTGGGAAGTTTCCCTCGCGTTATCTTCCGAACGATCGAGCAAAACGTCCTCGAGGAAATTGGCTCTGTTCGCACTTAGCGCGGCGATAAAAGCGAAGTCGCGGAAAAAAGAGTTTAAATGGAACAACAGGCGATAACGATAGAGCGCGATCTACGTGTCAGATTATCAGATTACGCGAAGCTCATGACGCGTACAGATAAAATTATATAACAATACTTGAAAGTTATCGCAGCTCGATTTCGACACGACTCTTGTAAATAGTTGTTTATCGAAATGGTGCGATTCGAGTGTCGCACGAATTCTCGACGTGCCCCCGGAGTCATCGATTCGTTATTTATCCAGCAGTTCACTCTCTCTCACACTCTTTCTCTCTCTCTCTCTCGAATCGGTTTACACGATAGGGAGAGCGCGACAGACTACTAACATTTTCGTTTTCCTTTTATATTGGCTCTATATAAATTGCCGGATGGAGGCAGGAATCTTGAAAGAGTCTTATTACTAAATATACGCTGCGAATGTCCCGCTGAGACGATATTAATTTTTCAGCTTATTACGGAACCAATACCCGACGGAGACCGTTTTAAAAGAGCACTTCTACTTAGTACGGATTACAGATACATCTAATCGAATAAAATACTAAAGGCGAATGAAATCCAACGCCAGAATTTGTCTCGCAGACTCCATTAGCTTGCTGCAATTTATCAGAAGTTATTATTGACGGCCTGTATGACCGAATAAAATGTTAAAACCTGCAGCTAGACTCGAATTTCAGAATTCGTCTCGCAAATATAACCAGGTTACATCTTTTATAAGAAATTTCGAGCAAAAATATCCACTGACGTATTATAGAACCTAATGGCCTTATGAAAATACAAAGATGAATTGAAAGTCGAATGACCTCAGTCATATTTTGATAAAATAGTTCAATAACGAATTGTTAATGGCTCAGTCAGCCTGTACGATCGACTAAAATATTAAAAACTGAAGCCAGAATTAAATTTTAGAATTTGTCTGCAAATTTTATCAGCTTTTCATTACTAAGAAATTTCAAGCAAGAATTATTCACTGATCTATTATAAAGCTTGATAGACTGAACTGAATTAAAAATCTAATGATCGCAGTCATATTATTAGTGATTCAGCCCGTGTCATCGAATAAGGTATTAAAAGCCGAAGTGAAATCGAATGTAATTCGTCCAGCAGATTTCATAAGCGTACTTGTCTTTATGAGGAGAAATGAGAGCAAAAAGAGGCGATAATAGAGCATTGCGTTAAAAATGATCCACTGGCCATTCGTTATAAAGCCTGACAAGATTACATTTTAATTTATGCACAAGAATGAATTCGTTTAATGAATCACTCCTTGATAAAGACGTTGAACAACAAGTTCTCACTAACTCAAACCGTGTAACCAAATAAAATGGTAAGTACCGAGATGAAACCATACACTAAGCGTAATTTGCCTAGCAGATTTCATCTGCTTGTTCGTTTCGCCCGGGGAAGAAAGGACCCCAACCAAAGCGATAACGGCGTGGAATTTCATAAAATGTTTAACACTAGATGTAACGCGAGGTGGGAGGAGGGTTAAATTATCATCGTCTCGTTTCAGATGTAACGGAGGTCTGAAAGGGGAGTAAACAACCGTTAATAGCGGCAAATCTAGCCGCGTCGAGGAGCCTTATTCCAGAGTGTCTTGTGTATTCAGCTTTCGCGTTCGCAGAAGGTTGCTGTTTCTACTTTCAACCAGTCGGTTTTAATAAAAGTTCGAGGTGCCCGTTCGCCCTTCCCGGGTATATTCATTCCCAACGCGTTAACCAACTTCCTCTCCCGGACTATCAAGGAAACTTTTTCTAAGTACGCACTCCCCGAGGGAAAGACGTAACGCAAGGGTCCGCAGTTAAAATTTGATCGCCCACGAGATAAACAGACTGGAAGAAAAAAATAGGATTATAAACAGGGTTCGCAGTACAAAGAGACAAAGGCCCGAGTCATTTGAATAAGGCGATGGGTTTGATTCGTTACCTCAAAGACTTGTTATCGCCCAGAAGATAAACAGTGAAAGCTCATCTCGTCGCGAGGCAAATCTCATCGGTTAGGGCGCGAGCGAGACAAAGCTGGAACACTACTGTAGATAAAAGCCGCTGAAAATAACTTCGTTCTGCGACAAAAACGAGGACACCTCAAGAATCGCACTCGCTCTAAGTCTCTCCGTTTCTCTCTCTCTCTCTCTCTCTCTCTCCTCGTAGCCGAAACGATTTTCCCAGAGGAGAACCGCTCGCCTGCGAGACTCGTTTTCGAGAACCGCGTAACCGACGCGGCTGAATTTCCTCGACGTTATTTGTTTAATAGCCGGGGCGAATGAAAAGGCCGCGGCTCGATTCAACTTCAAATAGCCATATAATTTCAATTTGCAAACAGCGTCGCGGCGTGAATGGGAAGGAANCCGAGGGAAAGACGTAACGCAAGGGTCCGCAGTTAAAATTTGATCGCCCACGAGATAAACAGACTGGAAGAAAAAAATAGGATTATAAACAGGGTTCGCAGTACAAAGAGACAAAGGCCCGAGTCATTTGAATAAGGCGATGGGTTTGATTCGTTACCTCAAAGACTTGTTATCGCCCAGAAGATAAACAGTGAAAGCTCATCTCGTCGCGAGGCAAATCTCATCGGTTAGGGCGCGAGCGAGACAAAGCTGGAACACTACTGTAGATAAAAGCCGCTGAAAATAACTTCGTTCTGCGACAAAAACGAGGACACCTCAAGAATCGCACTCGCTCTTTCTCTCTCCGTTTCTCTCTCTCTCTCTCTCTCTCTCTCCTCGTAGCCGAAACGATTTTCCCAGAGGAGAACCGCTCGCCTGCGAGACTCGTTTTCGAGAACCGCGTAACCGACGCGGCTGAATTTCCTCGACGTTATTTGTTTAATAGCCGGGGCGAATGAAAAGGCCGCGGCTCGATTCAACTTCAAATAGCCATATAATTTCAATTTGCAAACAGCGTCGCGGCGTGAATGGGAAGGAAAACCGATGGAATTCCTCCGCGTGCAAAAACAAACGGGCCGGTAGTAGGAATAACGCACAATCCGCCCGGCCGGAGTTTATTAACCGCCGTTGATTGCGCTCGTTAATATCTCATTTTCCGACCGATCGTTCAAAGTCCGCACCCCGTGAAATTTCCCCCTACCCCGTTTTCGAAACCGGATCCGATTTTAAGGACGTTCCATTTGTGACCGTTTTCACTTCCCGTCGACGAGCGTTCGTCTCGATTTACAAATAGCAGCGAAAAAAGGCCGAGGAGAGAATCGAGGTGAAACCTTGAGGCGGTTCGGTCCAGAACAGCATGCGTTCCTTTCGTTAGAGAAAAGGAAGAAGCGGAGTCGAAGGTCACCGAGAGGTACAGTGCGAGCTGAGAAAGTTCCGACGACCTCGTCAAATCCTGTTCTAACCGAACGACGCGAGGATTCACGCTTTATTGAAACAAATAAACGATCCTCTGTTAACTAGAAAATCCAGTCGCCTTACAGGATATGTGGGGCATTAATCGTATCGTTCGAAATTCGATTAACGGGTTTTTCGACACGGGGGAGCGTCGCTGCCTTCGAGGCATCCGGCAAGAAACTGGCCGGTTCGTTAACGGAAATCGATGACTGGTAGTAGCTTTAGGGTTGGAAAAAAAGTGCACGGGAGAGGCGAGAGAAAGGCACGCGGGAGCATTCCAGGTGTCTTTCGGGAACATCTGACAAGGGGAGGAGAGGACCGTCGCAATAAACGGCGGCGAAACGAGTCGGTGCAAATATTCCAGGTACGTGTCACAGAGATTCGCGGGAGGACGGTTCCGTTCTTCAAAACGGACGGACGTTTCTCGGGGGCAAATACGAAAAAGTTCGCCCGTAACGGAAGAGGCGCGGGCCACCGTGTTTCCGGCGAACTACTAGACACTCTCTCTCTGCCGTTCAATTTATTTCGCCAGAACGGCAGTCGCGAAAAGAACCCCGGGCCGGTTTAACCGGAACCCACGAGGAACTACTATTTGCACGGGAAATATCAGTATCTGGTGTTTGCGGCGACGGGAGGAAAAGGGAGAGACAACGCGGCTCTTCTGCATTTTTGACGAAACGTCGCGACTGAAGTTTTTACGAGCCCCGATACGGAATTCAAGCTACTTTCAGTTGTCTTGCGATACTAAAAGGAACACTCCGTGCCCTAACGAATCCAGAATATTCTAATATGTTCGCGTAATCGGGTAACAGTGTTACTGCAACATATAACAATTATTCAGACAAAATATGACCTTAATTACTGAGGAAACATTACTTAAGTAGTTATCAGTTGAAAGGTTCTCAACTTTTGTGCTGAAGATAAAGAAGTATGGCATATCGTTTAAAAACTAGAGGTGACCTTGAAATCTTTAATGCGCTTCCACCTTTCGGAAAAATTTTAGCCACATCTTATACAATTTTCGTAATAAAACTTTTTATATACTTCTAAAAGTAGTGAAGATATTCAAGATGGACACAGTTAGTTTCCTGTATATACACGGTCCGTAGCTGAAATTCTTAGGTTGCCAATTAACGGTAGCTAGACAGGCTGGTTTATCGAATTTCGTGTACCGATAATTAGAGGGGTCGATCTCGTTATTGAGATGTTGGAACGCATCGGACGCCGCGAAGTCGGAGTTAAGAAAACTTTTTCCCCGAGCGAAAAGATGGAACTTTCACCTCCGCGCCTGTTGTCCATTATCCCGAACGAGGAAGGAGAGGCAGCGGCACCCTCGTGAAAAAGTAAGCTACCTTAATAAAGAGTCAAACTTCCGGGCTAGAGATAGCGACGAGTTACTCCGAAGAGCATCGATTAAACCGCTTTTTCCGCGGGTAAACAAGTACACGGGGCAGCGGCAGCGGCAAACTTTTGCCCGCTCGAACGGATATGCCGCGTGCACAGGCCCGAATCTTCCAGCTAAGTCGATCTCGCTCGTGAAAAAAGTTCGCTACGAGGAAAGTTTATTTATTTTTCGAAGGCGGCTCGCCAATTACGGCCACGCCTCGCGCTTATCCTGCATGAATGAGCGCGTAGGAAACAAGAGGAGAGCCGGGCTCCTCGAACGGGTTGCAACGTGCACGCGTCGGATTCAATTTGCGCGCGGTGAAAAGTAAAAACGTGACTCTTCGGCTGAAAATTAACCCGGCCGCGGGGACACGCGCGATTAACGCTCCAGGGCTCCGGGTTGCATATTCCTAACCAGCTTTGTGTCCCGAGGAAGAAAACCAGCGGATAATTTCATTCGACGGAGCGCGAGAGCCTGGCTGGTCCGGAATTAATTATTATTAATGCTAATTACCCGATGGACGAGAAACACCTCATACGCGCACTCATTACTCCTCTTCGCAATTTATATGCACGACCCCGGCTAAACAAATAATCATAACTGGACCTGCGGATTTTATAAATTTACGGCCGCGTTATACGCGGGGGAAAAATTACATAAAGATGCGCGGACTAATTACGACATTAATTAGCGATGATAAAAGAATGCGTCGAAATTAATCCGGGATAANGGAGCGCGAGAGCCTGGCTGGTCCGGAATTAATTATTATTAATGCTAATTACCCGATGGACGAGAAACACCTCATACGCGCACTCATTACTCCTCTTCGCAATTTATATGCACGACCCCGGCTAAACAAATAATCATAACTGGACCTGCGGATTTTATAAATTTACGGCCGCGTTATACGCGGGGGAAAAATTGCATAAAGATGCGCGGACTAATTACGACATTAATTAGCGTTGATAAAAGAACGCGTCGAAATTAATCCGGGATATCAAGCTGTTTTAATTCTAAACGACCGCGTGTTTATAATATTGTACGCGATTAACGGATAAGGGGAACAGTGAAAATGCTCGCGATTCTCGACCGCCGGGGAGAAACGGTGCGCGAAGCATGATTCAAAGCCGGCGTGTGAACCCGGTGTTTCGCCGCTCGCAAAGCTCTCTTGTTTCCCAAACCGGCGACGTTATCATAACGTAGGTAACGGGAAACGCAAACGTTCCTTCGTTAAGTTGTTACACCGTCCTCGCTTGTTCCAAACCCGTGAATCCAAAGATCTCTGCCAGGCTCGAGAGACGTATTTTTCCTTACACTCCTTACCCTCGCAATCTCAATCCCGCAGTATCAGTTTCAGATCGTCGGCTTTTAAGCTTGCACGAACCCTAAGATCTCTGCCAAGAATTTCAGTTGTATCCAATATTTGAAGCGATGAACTTTCAGAAAAAATGATAATTACTGAAGAGTAAAGTTTATCAAATTGTTCGTCCTGTTTTTCTCAATTATAAGGAATTTTATACGAAATTACAAAGTTCTGTCGTTTGTTGCATTCATATTTTCTTTATAAATGAAATTAAAATTCTATCATTCGACGTAAAAATTCAGGATATAATAACTTTTCTAATAAGATCGCAAAATTTCTGAAATTTTGATAAAACGCCAATGCTTTCTCATTGTTTTTATGTAAGGATTCACGTAACCTTGCCACGTAATCGGAATCTTTTTATTTACACGTATTGTTGGACGTTGAGCGTGGTTTCCTTACGTGCCATAAATGCGTCGGTAGATGGCTGAAAGGATTTCGCGTTTTTCTGCACGAGCGAGTGTTTCGTTTCGCGGTCGTTCATCACAAGAGCATCGATATCCGTCGTCTTGGCGCACGTACGAGCCGTACGTTTCCAACGTTCGTGATAAACAGCCTGAAAACGTCTCCTAATAAGATGTATGTTGTCCGAAACCGATTCAACGTGTACGTACGGCTCGCGTTCGCCTCTTCGAAGACTCGTTTAGGCAAGTTCGAGTATAATTTCGTCGGATGATTTAAGCGCGAAAGTCGGCCGGCGACGGGGGTGTATTTTCTCAAACACGACCAGCCAACTCGTTAACGCTCCGTTCGACGAATTAAATTGAGAGAGGCTCCAAACATCGTCGCCGCGGAAGTTAACGAGACCTTTCACGGGAATCGAATGTTTCCCGAGCCGTTTTAACGACCGACTCTTTCGCAACCGTGAAGGCGGCGGGCGGGCGCGCGCGGGTGGCAAATCGCGAGATCAAACGCGGTCGTAACCTCGAAAACAGGTTGACTCGCTCTCTAATCTGTTGCGCGAGGCCCATTGAATATTTATGAATAGCGATCCGTCTCGTCGATGTATCGGCGGACGCCCACGCGATCCATTCTCCTAGATATCATTCGCGGACCCACTCTCTCTCCGACTTCAACCCATTTGTATCCCACGCCGCCGGTCAGAAACGTTATACAGAGTTTTTCGGTACGACGATATAAATGCAAACGAGTTAATGAATTAAATTTGACAAAAATTTCCAAGCGACGTCACACGAGTTTAATACGCTTCAAGTTATTCCAAGCGGAAACGCTGAAACGTTTGAAGATAGAGACTTGCTCGCTCGTGCATGTGTATTTTCGTGCGGAACTCGTGGCAGGAAATAAAACAGCGCTACCTAACCCGTCCCGGTTCTTTTCTTAGCGATCGATCGGTTTTGCGGAAACAGAGGAGCCGGGGAAAACAGAGTGGTTAGTCGAACTCCGCGGCTGTTTATAATTAGCGGCTTCGGGAAGGGAAAGGGAAACGCGCGCGCCCAACATCCCGAATCAACAATGCTTGGTTCTCGTCAGAATGACGGGACCACTCTATAAATCGGACGGTTAAAATAATATTTGCCGTTTCCACATTATTTCCGGGCCGAAGTAGCTATCGCGGCTCCTTCATTTCTCTCTCTCCCTCTCCCTCTCTCTTCCTCGTTTCCTCCGCGCCGGCGAAACCCATCGCCTTTCTGATAATAGGATTTTCCATCGAGAACCGCGGCGATAAGGAAAATTTCGCTAGGCAGACCTCGTCGGAAACCCGGCTAGAAAATCGACGGAAATTAAGTTTGATCCGGATACAACCGGCTGATAAGATTCTCATCGCGTAAATTCTTTAAACCAGGAAAAACGGGAATTGCTTTTTAGTATATTCGAGAACTCTCCCCTTACAACCGATGCGAATTCGCGTTTACGTCTCAAGACTAGGCTTAGGACAAAGCGGGACAGTGTTCGCTATTTTCCGAAAGGGGACCATCAAACTCTATAAAGACGTTGAATCGGTTGCGCGGAACGTCTTGGCGTTGTTTGTCGGTCGTAACGAGAGCGGAATGAAACGCTAGTCGAGCGATCCTATCTATCGACTCGGATTTCCTCGGATCGAGGACGCCGCGCGGCGTTCTCCTTTCGAAACCAGGAAACTAGTTCGCCCGGAATCGCCAACTAATTGTTACGTAATTGATATGAAAGTCAGTGTCGCCGAGGTTGAAGCGGCTATATAGCGCCGTGAACGATCTCGTTACGGATCGGGCCGCTTCCTCCTACGGAGTGTCTCCAGATACCGATCAGGCAATAACTCACGGAACGCGACCGCGGGATGAATCGATATATATCCGGGCCGCGTTGTATTCCTCGCGAGATGCCGTGGCACCCAATTTTCTTTTCGACGGGGACACGATTTTTCTTGGCATCGCGTCGCGCGACGCCCCGCTTGTATATTCCGGTATTATTAAATGCGTCGTTCAAGCTTCTTGACGCCATCCAGCCTGATATACGACGGCGCGGAATTATGCGCCCAGTAAATCGACGCGAGCCGGAAATCAGATTTGTTGCAAATCCATTTCTCGGTCCGCGACGTCCTCGGTCGCAATTAAAAACCCAGCGGGTTTCTTTTTTTTTTTTTTCTCTGAGTCAGGCCAGGTTTTACAACGACGCTTGTTATCGGGAGCGGCGTGTATCCTGGATCTTTTATCCGGCGGCGGGGGCGAACAATGGGATGAAAAAGGGCGCCGCGGCGGACGTCCGATTTCCACGGCGACGATTCCTTTGGATCGATGCGATAAATCGCGCGAGGATCAAATGTCGGGCCCGCGTATACCTTATTCAGTCGCCGCGGCGGCGGCAGGAGAAAATCCCGGAGGGGAAAACCTGTACCGCGTTCGCGACGCGCGTCTCTTTTTGATTTATCGCCGCCGGCGTTTTCGTAATTTGCGTAGCCGGCCCGCGTTTGTTCGTTATACCCGAATCGCTCCCGCCGTTGTTCGACAAAACACACGGGGCTTCGGAAAAGATGCCGCGGACGAGACAGGAAAAACAATAACGACGCATCGTGAAACGGCGTTCCGCAATAGAAGGGAAATGCAATTTTCTAGTAACCGACGATTGGGGCTCGAGTGGCCCGCTCCCCAACGACGGACCCATTCCTCGCCGGTCGGACAATTAAAAAGGAAACAACAGACAGCCCATTCTCGAAAAAGGCAATAATACCAACGACCATTCACATGAATCATCGCGTTATCCTAACAATCGTTACAAACGAAACTGTACTGTAATTTTTATTAGAATATTTACGGTGCAGCGCGACGCGAATGAATTAGCGGATTCCAGCTGCGCTTGTGTCTTGAATTCCGTAACAAATTCGCTCGCGTCTCGGGAATTCCATAAGGATTCGCGTGCGCGAATTCCAACGCCGATTGCGGCCGCGATCTACCGTCGGGCCTATTGTCTGCTCGCGTTACCGTCGAAATTCGATCCGCGGACGAATATTGCGTAGCACACCTGAGGGAGGAATGAGGGGGCCCCGCCTCTCTGCGTATATTATATGCCTCGGTTGCCACGCGTCGCAACGCTCTTCCTGCGCGGCCAAAGGATAAAACGAAGCTGCAGATTTATTCGCTTATAAAATACCGCGGAGCTTTTCGTATGGAAGAGTCCAAAACGCGGCGTCCTCTTCGTTCGCAGCCGCACAAATAGTCGTTGTGCTTACACACCGGTTTACCGTGTCCTCCACAAACAAGAGTCTTCGCTCTCGACTACCTGCGACCGGATACCTGCGTTTCCCGATGGAAAACGGAATACCCAATGTTTCGTATGAAAATGATTTCCCAATAAGGACGAGAAAAATGAATAAGCAACGAAAGTTGGCGGGTTCCGTCGAGAAAATTGAGAACTCCGTGCATAAAGCATAACCGTGATCTCATTCCGTATTCCGTAAAAATGTTAGCCAGTCTTGGACAATGTTCGCGGCGGAGTTTCTCTTTGAGCGGGGCTGGTTCCCCGTTTTCGGCAAACAAGCACGGCTATATCGCGGCGAGTAAACGCGCAAGTTTGTTGGGAACTTGGTAACGACCACCGCCCCCCCCGTTGATCCGTCGATTCTTCTCCCCCGTCGCCGGTGACGAGGCTGAGGAAGGTGCGCCGGCGAAGACAAAGCCCCGAATTTATGTAGTCGCACCCGGATAGTAAACTAACCCGTAAACTTGACCCACTCCTGAAATACATCATCGTTAAACCACCCGAAATTCTAACGAGCTACCAAAAACCCGTGGCCCGTGTCCCCGCGTGAAACTTATCGCCGAGCGGAATCGTTATGCTAATTCCGGTCTCGTATGGTTCGTATCGCCGCCGTTCGAGTTTGTCTTACGAAATAACGGGCCGCGGCAAGGAAAACGAAAAAAGTGTTTGCGGCCGGACGTTATTTTCGCGGCCGTTGTTTTCTGTGCCGGGGAAGTAGGCGGTCCATAAATTCGGTCTAACGATTCCGGGACGGGTCGAGGCTGCTCCGCTTTTAGTAAAATCACCGAGGACCACCACCACTCGTCGTTTTTTCTTCAAGCGTCGCGTCGCGCTGATTAATCGCGTTTAATTCTTGCCGCTTTAAACCCGGGAGAGCTAGCTGACGCGCCCCGATCCGAACCGTTTCGCGTTATTTCTCTCGGAGAGGGCCGCGCGTTGTCCGAGGAGAACCGCGAGCAACCAATTCCGGAAAGTTTGAACGCTCTCTTCGGAGCTGATTGGAAATGCTCGGTGAAATTGGTTCCGGAAAGGAGAACCGGGTTAAGAGTAAAAGATGAGGAAAGGCCCGGTGAATTCCGGTAATTTCCAGGCGTCGACGGCTTGGCTCGGGTCGAATAAATAAAATCAGCGGTGGCTCGTTGGCTGCCGCGGAGAAAAGTGGTTGTTATTTTTAGTAACGATACGCGCCCAGGGGCGGGCACGTCTCGCGCGCGCGTGTGTTTCGCCTTCGAGAGGAAACGGACAAGTGCCGCACCGCCGGGAAATGAAGTAGGAACCCGCCCGGCAGCAGGAGGAAGAGAAACGATTTCCGAGTGGCTGCCTGAAAGTAGATGAACAGATAATCGAGAGCTTCTCCCTTCATCGTCCCGACTTATTCTTCGGTTAAAGGAAACTACTTCGCGCTTGGAAAACAAATTAGGACCAATTCGTTTGCGCTGTTTTACACCGTTGACGGTGGCGCGTAAATAAAGTTTACTCTAACTTCGTTAACGTCGAATTTAGTAAAGCTTGGATACGGAGGGTGCGCGAGAGAGTTAACTTATTATCGGATCTAGAAGCCCGATCACGCGCATCGCGATGGAAACTTAAGTGTCAGGAGACGCTCGTTAAGGCGCGGGCAATGTCAGATAAAAATTTCAATTTATACGCAAAAAAGTGCTCGAAACTTAGATGAAGAAAGTTCATAACTGGCCATTAACTCGTTCGGCCGGTCGCAGCCGCCGCGGGAGTAGCCTTTCCGTTCCTTCCCTCCTCTGGGGGCTTTCCCGGAAAAAGGAGCAACCAGGCCTTTCGCTTTTGTCGCCGCACCCGCCATTATGCACGGCCCTCTCCGAACCATGCCCGGGCTCGCGTTTCGATAAATGCCCTCCCTAATTCTTTCTCATTTTTCCAATGGCTTTCACCCCCCGTTTGCGCGCGAATCGATCTTGATTTATATCGCGTCCGCGGCGTCGTCGAGGCGCGGGTTAAATACCAGTCGTTTCCAAACGGAAAAAGAGAAATCGTAGCCACTTCAGGGAGGTCCCTGTATCGGACACTCGACCGATCGTCAACTTCTGTAAAAAATAATCACCATAATCGACCACTCGATTTTTTTTATCGGTCGACGATTATTTCTCGGATTAAAGATAATCTCCTTTCGTTCGTTCAGATATCGTATCGACTGTTACGCGAAACATTTTTATCACGATACGTCCACGGTTGGATTGAATGTATCGTTTAAAGAAAATCAGAAACGAGGAGGAGTTAATTAATTTGCGATCGAGCCTGGGAGCGTTCGGGGGCCATTTTTCGGTGCCCCATTAAGGAAAATTTTATCGCGCGTAAAAATAATGCAGCGGGCGGCGGCTGTAAAGAGGAGGACGTCCAAATCCTTTAACGAAATGGGCTGCATAAAATCTGCATAAAGCACGCTCGGTTTGTAACGGGTGTAATTCACTGACCGCGTGCTACAACGGCGACGAATAATAATTCATTCTTTTTCATAAATTTCCCGGCGAGAGCCTCGCGCGAATTCGATTTGCATCGCGATTTTAATCGCATCCGTCGATAGGCAAGTTCGCTCTGAAAATATTTCCCGGAGAGCCGAGCGCGTGCCTCTCTCTCTCTCGTCGCCGAGTACGTACACTATTACCGGCGCGTTTATTAATTCCGAAGACAAATCCTTTCTCCTCTACTTACAGGTTTAATACGATTCCCCTCGCAAACGAGGCAAAAATAGTCGCACGGTCGAGTCTCGATTTGACTTTAAAATCTCCGCGGGGGAAACAAAAACTTAATAAAATTCGGAAGTTCGAAAAACAAAGCGGCGCTTTTTTAAAATCGGGATCCAATAATTCATCTTCCATCGTTTGACCAAGCCGAGAGAAGGGAGAGTCTAATGAAATTGTCCTCGGCCGCCGGTGGAACCGAAAAAAAACAAGCGCCGGGGAATTAATAAGAATCAGCGGGTCGCGAATAATGTTACAAAGTTCGACTCTCGAAAGTTTAAAAGCCAGTAGGCACTGACCAGTGGAAAAAGGGCGCGGATAAGTTTCGAGGAGCTCGAGAACTTCGCCGATCGGCTTTAATACGGACATATATATACATTTCGATCAGCGGTTGATTCGCGGATCGAACGGTCGGACATGTCCTGGGAAGCTTTTTCGACCTACAGACGACTCGGATTAATAAACCGTGTTGGTGGAAGAGAATAACGAGCAATTAAACCGTTCAGGAAATCCTTTTCTTCGGCAAAAGCGGAGGAAAGGATCCTTTAAAGGGTAACTCATTT